>VXBX01007384.1:2296-12409 GCA_013400415.1 Scytalopus superciliaris
GGGCTGTGCCGGGGCACGGCACAGCAGGGCAGGGCAGGGCACGGGGAGAGCAGCCGGAGCGGAGAGGCGAGGAGAGCAGCCGCAGCCGAAGCCGCCCGCTCCCCGCCCGGGCCGCGCAGGGAACCAGCGGTTTTCAGCGCAGGGCGCGGGCAGTGCCCGCCCCCGCCGTGACTCACGGACTCACCGGGACGGGCAGGTGCGCAGGCTGGGCTGCTCCTGACCCGCCCCGCCCCGTCTCAGGGTACCCGTGTACTCCCGGGTCCTGGCCCCTCCTTTACCTTAACGCTGTTATCCTGCAAAAAGAAAGTGATTTTTTTGTGTTTGTAATGAGCTGAGCAAACTCTGGGGAGTCAGGTGAGTGTTGGGCCTGTTGCAAGGGGAAGAGTCAGGTACAGCAGGAGGAAAGTGCACAGCTGGTATCAAGACTGTGTCTCGCACAGTTGCCTCAGGAAAGCTTTTGTGGAGAGCTGGGATTAAAGTAAATTTGGAGCTACCACTTGGGATCTAGTGCCTTGAACTCCCTGTAGTAAACAGGACTCGTGATCCTTTTGTATGTGAACAGAGAACTAGCATAGGGAAGGGACTTTCACAGTATATAATGGAATTAATTAGACTGATATTTCAATATTAAATACAGAACTAATTTCCATGTTTTAAAAAGCAAGCTGCAGAATTATAAGGTGAGAAATGAGGTGTAGTGATCCTGAGCAGGAAACCATTGCATATCAAGGAGTTAAGAAGATCACATGGCAGCGAACTTGTGCTGTGCTGCATGACCACTGTGGCCCTCACACCAGTCTGTGCCTGCAGGATATCAGCCAGAGGAGCCTGCAAGGCAGCTCTCACTTGGTACCAGCAATCAGAAAACCTAGACTTCTGTTTCTTGTTTTCCCTGAATCTGTTGCAGTTGTTACTTCAGCACTAAGGACTATTCTTCCATCTGAGAGCAAAACACAGACAGTGGTGATGTACATCTTGCAGTGTTTGCTCTCTCAGTTAACAGATAAAACGGGAATGAGAGCTGAAGAAATAAAAGACTGAAACAAGGATTAGTGATTGCTATTGGGAAGTCACAAGAGTATCGCTGGTGTGATACACCAGAGCTTTGTTGAGTAGCAATGATAGCAAGGATGTTTCCAAGTCCAAAAAATACCCTGCAGCCCGGTGTTCTTGACACTGGTAAGTGACAGTAATTGGAGTGGCTTCTGACTGAGAAGGCCATTAATCTCAGATGTGACAGTGGTGGAGAGGTGTCCAGCCAATGAGCTAATACATCACAGGCAGGCCCTTCTCCTTCCCATTCTTTAAAAGAAGCAACTTTCTCTCTTCTCTCTCTGGAGCAGAAGAGAAGAGGGGACACTTGAGCAGGGGCTGGAGCCAAGGTGCTGCTGGAGCAGGAGCTGAGAGCTGCAGCCTGAAGGAGCTGCTGCCAGTGAAGTAACCAGCACTCCTGTGCTGTCCCCAGTCTCCTGCATTGGCCATCGCCTTAGCAAAGGGACAGAGGGGACCGAGGAGCAAAAACAGTGGCAAGGGGAAGAGGTGTCAGAAGGGAAGCAGGTTTTTTTCCTGAGGGTTGGTTGGCTTTTTCAGTCTCCCCTGATAACAGAATCTGTAACTAATAGATTGTTAATTGGCAGATAAATTAAATTAAGGAAAGTTCCCTGAAGGACTAAACAGGTTTTGCCTCCTGACAGTATCTGCCCAGAATTTCTCTTGATACAATTTGTAACAGTTGGTCCTTATCCTTTCCCAGGACAAGGTTGTTTGCACTTTCAAATTCTCAGTCAGAGCTAAGATGGCTTATTTCTGCCTCACTCTTTGTACTGCCAGGACAGGACCATCTCTGTATCCCATTTCTGTACCCAGGTTGCTCATGAAAAGTGCTGTCAATTGTGTGAGATGCAGTGGACCCTGGAATAAAAAAAAGAAGTCTTTTATCCCATTTCTTCTACCATAGTGCAACATCAGGTATGCCTGCGCCATTTCTGAAGGAAATTTGACTAACCTGATCTTTATAGTGCTCACCATAGTATCTGACAATGACAGAGAAGTGTCTCCAATCTGTCCTATCCTATCCTATCCTATCCTATCCTATCCTATCCTATCCTATCCTATCCTATCCTATCCTATCCTATCCTATCCTATCCTGCCCTCTCCTGTCCTATCCTGTTCTTTCCCTGCATTTGGATGAGGCAGGAGTACTCTGTGGGCTGTGTTTTGCATGCCTGGCTGAAACAACAGGACTTTGTTACCTGTGCCAGGCAGTGACAGCTGGTGGCCCTGAGGTTGCCTGACTGCAGGTGATGTGGGAAATGCAGCACTTTGAACCCCTGTATCCAAAGTGAGCTGTCCAAGTGTCAGGCTGGGGGCTGTGGGGTGGGGGCCCTGTGCCCTCTGTGCCTTCCATAGCCTGTGTGAAATAGAAACTGGTTGTACATTATCACATTCCACAGAATTTAATCTTATCAGTGTAGGATATCAGAGAGGCAAGGTGAGTTGCCAGATTTTATTAGTTTAGCTCCAGGAATATTTCTTTCCAAGCTGACATAAAGAAAAATTCCTATCTCCACTGCAATTTCAGAGTCATGAGGTTTTTCATGGAATGCTATGAGTATGATGTAACATGAAGCTACTGAAGAACTAAATCAACTTTTGTACTTCTACATCCTTATAAAGGGTCCACATTTCACTTTCCTTAACGTACCTAAATGATTTCCCAACTTACCTCCACAGAACTGGAAAAAGTTTACTTCTTCAATCAGTGTGTTATTAATAAGGAGCATGTTATCTTTGTAGGCTGCTTATTTTCTGTGTACACGTTTATAAACTTCCTCGTAAAATGGTCAGTCAGGTCTCAACAATCTTCAGGAACTGTGTCATTTACGGAGAAAAACCACAGAGTGAAATGGCAGCATCTCTCACTCCTGCTTTGATCAGCTGATATCTGTTTGAGTTTTGTTCATAGGTTTTTAGTCTTTATTTTAAACACCAGCTTATTATTTTGAATATTTATATACCAGAGAATACTGATCAGAGGACAAACTGAACTTGGATTCATTAGAGCTCAGATACACAACGAAGATCTTGCAGGGATTAATGCAAGCATTTATTCTGTTATCTATGGACGGGATGACCTTTCAAATTTAATTTCATTTCATATACTGGAAGGTAAATTTTATACGTCCTTGAGAGGGAAATTTTCTGCCGATCACACAACTAACGTAATCATTGCCCGTCTGCTCCAGTGTTTCTGTGCTAACAAGATATTAGAGAAGTTATCTCCTTCTAAGGAAATCCAGGCTCTTCTGGCATTTATCTATATTTATTATGGGTGTGTATATCTTCTTTGCAGGTGCAAACACAGAAACTGCTTGTCTTGCCCTATCTGTGCCTATATACTTCTATCAACATGTGTCTTTAATCTTTTTTCTTGGCAGCCAGAATGTTTGCAAAGATGTCAGTACCTGGGTAACTTGCTTCATATACAATATACCAGAAACTGATAGAGAATTTCAGCTTCTTGGATTCCTGTCAGCTTGGGAGTGCATTCCCTAGAAGGCTGACCTGTCACACAGAGACTGCATGTCCTTAGAAAAAGACCTCTTTGGTCCCTGAGTAGTGACAGCCATGTTAGATATCGCTTCTCATAAATGAACCAGAGTGCACCCTGATCCCACCTTGGTCTTCCCCTGGCACCTTCATCTTTCTTCACACTTTTCATTTTCCTTACTGGTCACCTCCTGGAATATTGTCCTGTTGAGTCAGCAGTCCTCTGAGATTATTAATTGTAAAACACAAATGTAATCCTGACTGCCTTCTTTCCATTTTCTTTCTTGGATAGAATTATCCTCAGACACTCATCTCTCATGGAAACATATTGTCTCCACCTAGCATTGGGGGGCAATTCTAGGTAAAGAGGCTTCAATTTTTGTGTGCTAGATTTACTTCTTAAATCTACAGCAGATTTCCTCTCACAGTTCACATGCCTGCCTGCCATTTCCATTAAGTCTGTTTAGAAGAATAATGTCTTATAAAGGACTGTTCTGCTGATTCTTCTGGCTCGTTCTAGGGTTACAGGATGATAGAAACAAAATTTTAGGGAGAGACAAATTGCAGGAACTCTTTCAAATCCCTTTGATGTATCATACATTATTGTGAATGGGCAGAGTTTATAACAAAATAAATCAATAAGCAGAAGAGCAACAAACAAACCCATTCTTCCTGAATAGGAAGGACTGTTAGTTGATGTGGGACAGAACCTCAACAGGCAGGCAGACCAATTCTATGGATGTGAGAAATGCTCACACTTGCCAATAAAATTTAGGAGGGGCAAAGTCTTAGAAGCAAAACTCGACTTTTTATTTAACAAATTCAGCTGAATTGGTGTGTCCTTCTGGCCTGGGAGACAGATACAGACCAGCAAGAAACAGTGCTTTTTATACCTTCTCCCAGCTGTGGGGTCCCTGCCTCTGTTCCTGTTGACTATACTAGGAAGCTCATGGCCTGGCCTGACCCACCTACCCCACTCAAGACCCCCACCCCCTTCAAAGGCACAAAAAACAAGTTGAAACTGCCTTTTTAAGTACCAACCGTTAAAAACTGCCCCCTCCTCCCTTTTCTCTTCTTTACTCAGGCAATTCCTTTGGCTTCAGCAAAACCCTAATTCTATTTCTAATAATGGAGAAGACGTAAAGAATTATATTGCTGTTCCTATCCCAAATCCTCCTTGAACATCTGTAATTACCTGGATTTCTTCTTCAGTTTTGTGATGCCTGTTCATGAGCATTCTTGTCATGTCAGATAACATGACCATGCTGGGGAGTGCTCTTCTGAAGGACAACTGAGGTAATTCTCCCTTGGGAGCATATTGGGTTAAGTGTGTCTCATCTTCTTTATACCTTCATTCAGAGCAACATGATTTCTGTCTCTGAATGGGATCTTCTCTGTGATTTTGAAGGCTCTAAGGGGTAGGTTTGATTCTCCTTGGATTCTTTGTTGCCATTTTTTTAGATCATGCAGAAAAAAATTGCATCTGATAAATATTAGATTATGATTCCTTGCAAGTTAATTTTCCATGATGCAGAGTGTAAAGAAATGCCATGTTACTTGAAACTTTGAAGCTTTTCTATAGCTTTTGGAATAAATAATAAATCATTTGAACTTTGCTCAATATTTCAATGTAATAAGGAAGCACTACTTAATTATGTTTTCAGTAAGCTGTTTAATTCTATGTGACTTCTGTCTAAAGTCTATAATTATGGTCATGGTCAATTTTAAGTTTATAATATTTTTCACTTTAAAATTAACTGTATACTCATAACTGAATGTTAGGAGTGTTTGTCTCTTACGTTCAAGGAGAAACTTTTTCACATAGAGCAGGCCCAGATCTTCAAGGCATCATAATGTGATTTCTTAGTGGGTTTTGAATGCAGCAGTGAGAGCCCTTGTCCTCAGTGCAGCTTCTGTCACACCCACAAACACGCCTTTTCTCCAAAAAAAGCCCCTCCACAGACCGGGAGAGAAAACAGCCAGTGAACTTTTGACACTGAGCCATAGGCTCTTTTCTTTTATGGAGTGCAGTCTATAGTAAAACCAGTGTACTGGTATCAGCTGCAGTCTGAGCCATAACAGGATTCATGGTTACAAGCAATGCCAAAAGTTGAACTTGCAGAACTACCTCATCTCTTGCTTGAGACCCCCTCGACCACTTCCCTCAGGATGACTGCCAGGCCACACATATGAACAGGGAGGCACCTGGAACTTCCCCTTTACTATTTATCTCCAAGCTGCATGCAGGCTTTTACTTACCCATCCTGCTTCTGTCCAAAAGCCCTTATGCTCTGTGGCAGACCCTTGTGCTGTGCTGGTGCATGTCACTGTCAGGCTGTATTGCACTTGTGACCATCGGGCTGGTTATTGCTGAGCAATGCTTGCAGAGGGTCAGGTCTGTGTGTTTCTCACTCTACCCTTCAGAGTGGTCTGGGGGTGGGCAAGAGGCAGGGAGGGGACACAGCTGGGACAGCTGACCTAAACTGACCAGAGACATACGTTGCTGGATCTTTTACTAACAGACCATGAGGGACTGGTTGAAGATGTGAAGAGTGGGGGATGTCTTGGCTATAGTGAGCATGAGATGGTGGAACTGGGGATCCTGGATGAAGGAAGCAAAGTAGTAAGCAGGAGTAGAATGCTAAACTTTCAGAGACCTAATTTCAGCCTGTTCAGATACCTACTCAGAGGAATTCCCTGGCTTAGGGCTCTAGAAGAGAAGGGATTCTTCAAGTACAGCAGCAGAAAAAGGGAGAGCAGGGAAAATGTTGGGCAGCTGCTGAATCAGATGGCTGTCCTAGTGTTGGAGGACACAGAGAAGGCAGACTGAATGCCTTCTTTGCCTCAGTCTTTGCTGCTGAGGACAGCTCTCAGGAGTCCCAGACCTCAGAGGTAAGAGAAGGCTGGTGTTGTGGTCTAGGAGTAATACCCCCCCCATTCAGTGCCCCCACTGAGACTCTCCCAAACCAGATGCTGCTCCCTCGCTTCCCCCCTCTTTTCCTCCCCATCCCTGTCCAGAGGACAGAGTTGAGAACTGGAGGTACAAAAGGTGAAAATCACAGGTTGAGGTAAGAACATTCTACTGTAAACAGCAATGACATAAAAAATTTAATAGTAACATCAACAATACTAATAACAAAAGTGTGCAAAGAGAGGGTGATTTACATGCAAAAAGCCCACCAAGCCTGGGACAATGAAAAACAGTGGCAGACAGACCCTTTGCCTGCCACATTCTGAGAGAGAGTGAGAGAGCATGGGAGTGTGTCCCTGTCCCCTGCCCCTGCTAAGGGCATAAGATGGTATCTAACACAGTGTCTTGACCACACCCCCTCACACTGATCTGGGCCAGAACCAGGACACTTGGAGAAAGGAAAACTTCCCCTTGGTCACAGAGGATTGCGTTAGAGATTGGCTAGAAAGAATTAACACCCGTGAATCCGTGGGCCTTGATGGGTTGCACCCATGAGAGCTGAGGGAGCTGGAGGATGTTGCTAAGCCGCTCTCCAGGGAAAGTTAACTGTGTATGAATGCAACACTGTGTTTCCTTTACAAAGTCATACGAAGAGAAAGATGAGTTTGATGAGTTTGGTGGGAAATCAGGTGAGAGAGAGAGTGAGAGAGACATCTTGCAGAGACTACTGGACTTGATCCCTTCAGAAGGTGCTCTTGGATATTCCATTGTTTCTCTGGCTTTTAAGAAAATAGCAGTTTTTAGAAAGAAAGCTCAATATTGTTTTTAATGTCCTGGTGGACTTAGAAATATTTTTGGGACTTTTTGTCTTTTGACAAGGTTTCTTGTGCTAGCATATTTAAATGGTCCTGCCTGATAAAAGAATACAGCTGTGGAATGAAACATGAGACTCAGGTTGTAAGAGAGTTTGTGCTTCCTTTTCAGAAATGATGCCTCAACAAATAGATGGAGCTTTAAACATTAGTTCAGATTTATTGATATGAAGAGCAAACCATACTGAGTTGTTATTTTAAAGACAAAGTTTTTAAATCATATTCCTAAGATCATGAAATTTTGGGCTATTTGATGATGATGATCAGTGGTCTGGAGCACCTCTCCTGTGAAGACTGGCTGAGAGAGCTGTGGTTATTCAGCTTGGAGAAAGAAGGCTCTGGGGACATCTTACAGCAGCCTGCCAATACCTATGGGGGCTTATAGAAAGCTGTAGAGCGACTTTTAAAAGGTCAATGGGGCTTTTTAGAGTGGCATTGGCTTTAAACTGAAAGACAATAGTTTTAGATTAGGTATTAAGAAGAAATTCTTAGCAGGTTGCCCAGAGAAGCTGTAGATCCCGCATTCCTGAAAGTGTTCAAGGTTAGACAGGATGGACATTGAGCAACCTGGTCTAGAGGAATGCACCTTGACAGTGGCAGGGGCTTTGGAGTTAAATGATCTTTGAAGTCCCTTCCAATGCAAACCATTCTGTGATTCTGTGGTTCATGACAAGATTATCTCCAAGCAGTTGTTGTGCTGAATATAAGACGTTATGAAAGACAGATATATTACTCTTGCCCTGTTATAAACCTGATAGCTTACAAATTTACTACTTCAGGGGAAGTAGTTTTGGACTTTGGCTGGGGCCACTGCCTATCACATTTTCTTTCATTTCCTTAAAAGGCGCTAGCATTTTTAGCACAATTTAGCATGTATAGTTGGATAAGAAACCACACACAATCCTATATAAACAACTTCCACAGACTCAGCCTATTACTCCACCCCAGTGGGATGTTATAAGGTAAGAGTTCTATAGCTCACTGGATAGCTCTATAGATGCCAAAGACATGTCTTATGTTATGACTGGAAAGCCCTTATTTTTCTCTGATTTGCTATTTAAGTGCTAACATAGGAACAATGCTTAAAAGTACCTTTGTGCTAAAAGTATCTTTGTTGGGCTTTGCAGCTTTAGCTTAGCAATGACATAAAAATGTGGATTGAAGAACATAGAAATCATAGACAATTTTGAAAGAACTAAAAGGAAACAATTGTTATAGCATTCCAGAATTTATATTATCAGTAAAATAGAATTTACTCCTAAAAAGTCAGATTTTCGTTTGCTTATTTTTGTTTCGTGGCTTTTTAGCTTTTTCAGTCTTAGTTAATGGAACTGGGAAGTAAATTTTTCAAAGTGTGAATCTGAGGAGCTATTCTTAATTTCACCTTTCAAAGCAAATCTCCAAGAAGTGGTAACTCTGAATGATGTGTGGGGCTTTCAAATGGTCTCATCTCTGCTTCACTGCTGTCAGTCATTGATTGACTCTTTGGGACCTACTGTGGTATCACTGAGATGAGAATCTATCCCCATTGCCAAGAATCCCTCCCCAAACCTTTCAACAGGAATCTTCTCCTATGTGGGTTGAAGCAACTCCAGGGGTACTGAGGTGGGTTGTAATTAGTTCAGTTGAACTGATTTTTATTTGACAAGTTCCTTTCCAAGAATTCAGGAAGAAAAAGTCATCTGTCAGTTCTACACTGGGGTATTTAGTTTGAACCCAAAGAATTATTTTCTGTCCCATCTAATTGGTTGAATAAATTCATATATTCTTGTGAGTCTTCACAACAAAAATCTTTCCCTGTGGAGCTGCAGGTGAACTGAAAGCCAGGTGCTTGTACAGCTGTAGTAGGGCTACCTGGAGACTGTGCTTTGTGAGGAATGGAGAGATTGTGTAGCTCAGCATGGTCTGTGGGGGTCAACCTCTGACTGCAGATGAAGCTGCTTTAGCCAAAAGCTGGGCAGCCTTGGGATCCAGGGAATGAAGTGTTTCTTCCAGGCACTTTCCCAGAGTGTGGAAGATGCACCTTTTGTTCCTTCAGCAGCTCGGGGGTTGGTTGGCTGTTTACGTGGTCTGTTTTAAACTGGTAATTTGCAGAGTCTGATTGGGAGATCTGCTTTGTGAATAGGATAGAGACAGTAGAGCTGAAAGTGTGCCTTGGTCAATGTCCTGTTCCCTTCTGTACACAAGAAGAGACGCAGAACTAATCTAGGGAAAGGCACAAAAGCAGATCAACTGGCAGGAGCAGCAGAGGTTAAACAGTAAAAAGGAAGTGTCTGTGAATGAGGGAGTTTGGAGAGTGAAACAGGGACTTTCCTCTAAGGGTAGGGACAGCAAGAACAATACAGCCTTGCTCTGGTCACCTGTGGGGAGTGTCATTGTCATCACGACCAACACCAGCTCATTGAAGATGAATCAAGCTTTGAACAAGTGTATGTGGTATATGTGTTTGTGGGAAGTTCACCTTTTAACCCAATATTTATGGAACGGTAAATGCAGAATTGTTTGAGCTGGCTGACATTACACCTGTATTGTGCAGCCCACGAGATGGAGATCGAGACTGCAGATGAAATTGCTGTTGTTGGAATAGGATGCAACTTTCCTGGAGGTAAGTGTGGGGTAAAAGCAAAGCAGGCTGAGTGAACACTGAAAAGCAGGGGCATTTATTAGTGTTGAAACGGAGGCAAACATGTTCCTCTCTTAATAGAATTTGCTGCTTTGCTACTTGTAGGATCTTTTTAAAAGGTCATGCTGTGGTGGAAACTGGTTGGTTCAAATTTGTCT
>VXBX01007385.1:4493-18825 GCA_013400415.1 Scytalopus superciliaris
AAAAAAGAAAAACCCCTACCACTTTTCTGGATTGCTTTTTCTTTACAGAATTCTGGTACTGCAACAGGCAGCACAGCCCCTTCCCCATCAGCTGCAGCACACAGTGGGATTCTGTGGTGTGCTAAACCCATGCCTAGTTCACCTTGGGGATCCTCATGCATATAAGCAGCACTGTGTTTAATCAGGATTCCCTCCTGACAAAGCAAAGATGGAAGCAAGGTAGTGACTATTTGAACAGAGCTGTTGTTCCTACCTAGATCATCAGATACAAGGAAAACCTTTCTAAAGAATACCAAGCTCCACATTCAGCCTTCGGAAGAGGACGCTCTGGGGTGACCTAACTGCAGCCTCCCAGTACCTGAGGGGGCTACAAGAGAAATGGAAAGTAACCATTTACAAGGGCATGGAATGACACAAGAGGGAATGGCTTCAAACTGAGAGTGAGAGTAAGTTTAAATTGGATAGACAGAAGAAATTCTTCCCTGTGAGGGTGGGCAGGCCCTGGCACAGGTTGCCCAGAGAAACTGTGGCTGCCCCATCACTGGAAATGTTCAAGGCCAGGTTGGATGGGGCTTGAAGCAACCTGGGATAGTGGAAGCTGTCCCTTCCCACAGCAGGGTGAAGAAAGGAGGTGATCTTTATGGTCCCTTCCAACCCAAACCATGTGTGATTCTACATTTTCCTGCAATAAATTTCCCCAAAAATTACTTATTGTGATATTTGGTTCATGGCCTTCAACAATTTTATTTCAGTTCCAGTGGAAACCCAACTATTAAAGTTTGGCTTCAAGTGGCAAAGGACCTTAAAACTACATCCTATATATTTCCCTCTGGAAAAATATATATGCTACAGAATCATGCCTGCTGACTTCAAACCTACAGATGAAGGTCAACAGATTTCATATTGTGAACATTTATCCACTAACATTAAGATGGGGCATATACACACTCTGTTGAAACCTAATGAATGCTTATGACCTAAATCATCCCTGCCCTTCCCTTAGGAAGAAGGAGGTCACATTGTTGTGACCCACCTTGATTGCCTTTTCAGTGAAAAGCTCCTGCACTTCCACCACTTAATTCTTTCACTTATTTACATTCATATCACAGGAATACTATGGAAAACACTTTTTAAATTGAAATTAGGGGACACAATAACAGACTGGAACTGTGTCCCCTATTCACAAAATGGATAGAATCTTTTTCATAAGCAAAACAATCCAGTACTTCTCAGGAATACATTTTAGCTTAACTTTTTATCATTTCCTGCTTTGCCACTTGCCATTTTTATAACTTCTAGGCTTTCCCTTTTTTTATGTCACACTGAATAGTTGTTCTACACTTTGTTTTTTCAACATGGCCAGTGCATACACAGAAATCACTTCAGCAGCTTCAAGAAACACACCAAATTCATTTTACTCAGGAAAAATCATATCAGAGCATCTCTAATGAAAGGTATACTTTGATCTAGCATTTCATTTGGCTCCAAGAATTCTTGGATGCCTGCTGTAACTTTTTCAAAAGCCCAGATTCTCTGGGGAACACTGGACATTTGTTCCTGGTTGCCAGTGTCCAGAACATCACTTTCATCTCTGCCTGGAAGCCTCTGCTGCTACATAAATAAAATTCCTATCTTCCTGGCATGCTAGAGAGTTCTCCATCGAGATTAAAAGGCTGAGCAATGACCCTTCTGGAAGCCAGTACTAGCTTTGAAACAGTACAAAAACCAAAATCACTTCAGTGCTTCTTGTTATCACATCATAGGCCAAAGGCAGTTTTCCTGCATTGCATCATTTGCAAAAAACATAGAAGGTCTTGTTTCAGATACTGTTTCTTCCCCTCTCTTAAAAAGTACTTAGAATCTGAACTTTGAGCATACAATAGAAGTAAGCTTGTATTTGTTTCTAAGCCTACAGCAGCAACACCTTCAGAGAGAGCAGTGTCTGCCACTACCATCAGCACCTCAAAGAAGCAGAGCTCCCTTTAGACAGAGGTGTTGCTGAAGGGACACAGAGAATGATGCAGGCTCATCACTAAATGACATGAGAAGAAAACAGTCCTAGAAAGGACATAACATATGGAAACCTGGGGACATATGCTGCTAAATATCTCAGAAGCCATTATACCAGCTGGGCATTCTGTCACTCTTGTATACAAACCAATCTAAGGCATTCAAAGCAACTGCTACACATTCTTACTACAGCAACTTGGAGGTAACCTGTGCAATGTACCCTCCTAACTGACACTCTGTTCTGCACACTCTGCTTACTCTGTGTAGTTCTTGTGCAGAAAGCTACACCATGGTATATGCAAGTACATTCATTACCCAGCCAGGGAATAAGCTTGGCCATATCTGTTAAGTACTGGATACAATTTGTACTTCATAAGTGATTTCTCTACTTTTCCTTTGCCTTCTGGTACACAACTCCTAACTACAGTCTCCCTACACCTTGTTAATTGGGTACCTTAACCTTGCATAAAGACTTTGATGGGAGTCTAACATACTAAAATTAGTACAGAATCAGAACTATCACTTGGTAGGTAGTAAGGAAATTCTCCGTGGCCCTGGAGGCACAGGCATCTGCAGCAATGTCAGAGAACCTGCTCACACAAAGGTGGTGGGGGAAAAAGTGAAATCAAATCACCTGCAGATCCCAGAGATCTCGTAGCTCTTTTCCACTGAGCCAAGACACCTGCCCCCATTCTGTGGATGTTTTCCATCCTAATACACAGCCCTAAAAAAAGCAAAGCCATGGCTGGTGGAAACATAGCAAATCTGTTCCTTGAAGGACACTGGAATGCTGAAGCATGAAATCCAGTCTCCACCTTTTATGAACAGTCATGAATGAAAAAAAGCATGCTTATTGCAAATTAGTACGAGACCCAAATTCAAGCTATTGTTCCAAACCACATGCATGAATTTCAGTCTCCCACATCTTAGGCACACAATTTTTTTATGAAAACTTTCTGACTAGTTCTATCTAGCAAACTACTTAGGACATGATACAAAATTCTGTACATACAAAATCTCCTGCTTTCCATTTGGAAGACATTCCCAGGATTATATGTTGAAAAGGTGATACTGTTGAACAGACGCATCTTCTAAGGAAAGGGGGAAAAATTAAGTAGAGCTTGTAGGTATTATGGGCGGGAATGGATTAGCAGGGCAAAGAATTAAGTTTCAAATACATAGTCTCCCTGGAGCTTTAACTTCAAACTGAAGCCAACACAAACCAAACTTTCATCTGAAAAGTGAAGAAACTGCATCTCCTGCTGTTTGCCAATGTGGAATTTTCACCAAGACCATAAACAGTGAAGCCTGTTCCATTCCCCGTGGACATTAAAGTACTTTAGTCCAGTGTCTATGAGATACACATGCTCAGCTCATTTTCTGCCTCTGTTGAAAAGTCTTGCCAGCACAGAAAAGACAAAAAGGGGTTTGTGCACAGGTAAAGGGATATTTTCCCCATCCCATAAGATCACTGTAATTCAGACTGTCAGGCCTGTGTAGGGAAGCCTGCTGTGTTACCATCCACTGCACATGAAAAGAGAAGCATTTGTCATCAGTCACTTGCTACCCTCTAGAACTAGCAATGAATTCACTTAAAATAGAAGCAAAGACATTAAATTTTACCATGCTCCAGCTTCATTATTCAGTACACTACTAAGTATTCTGCACCAGCAGAAGTTTCTAGATTGATTTAAGATACAGCCACCACTAGTAATCAAGTTATGAGAGTGTAAAACATGGGAGAATGACAGCAATGTCTGCACTGAGAGGAAGAATAATTACAACCTCAAGGCCAAGCTAAGGTGAAAAGTGTTGGTTTAAGTTCATACACATAAACATCTAGCCTTGAGGTGTGGAGTTGCTTAACTCTCAATACTTACCTCAAAAACCTGTATTCCTCATCAAGGTGAAAGAATTCTCAGTTACCATCAGTTACCTTTCATTACACACAAATATTACATTAATATTTTTTAAAATTATCTGGAATTCACTTTATCATTAAGTAGTCCTAGGATCACTTTAATCAAGAAAAAGTAAGTAGTGTTGTAGAATGTCTGAGTTTGGGAAAAAACTAAGAACTTTGGGAGGCTAAGACGGCATGGGACTCAGACCAAATAACCACAAAAAACCCTCTACAAATTTCTAAATTTAGAATGAATTTTAATTGGGAAAAGGTAATGGGAGAAAAAGAAATAACAGTTCTCAAAACCTATATATATATATATATGTGTGTGTGTGTGTATACATACACACACTCACACACACTTACAAGAAAAAAACAAAATAAAAAATATATATACATATATGTATACACACACACACACACTTACAAGAAAAAAAAACCCGAAAAGTAATGTCCTGCAATTATAGTTACGGGCAACAGGTGGAGATGTTGCGCTGAGGCGGGGCTGGGCGAGCTCACGGTAGGCAGAGCAGTGGCCGGTTCGGTGGCGTCAGCACACACGCAGGGGCTCCGATAGAGCAGTTCAGAGGCAAGCGGGCTGCAGGGGCTGGCGCCGGCCTCCGGGGCAGTGTCGGTGGGCTACTGGGGCCTCACAGTTTGCTGGGTCCGCGCGGCTGATGGTGATAGCAGCAGGTAGACGGGCTCTGGGGGATGCGCGGCTCCACTGGTGGTCACACGGGCAGATGGGCTCCGGGGAATACGCTGTTGATGGTGGTCATACAGGAAGATGGGCTCCGGGGAATGCGCTGCTGCTGACGGTCATGTGGGCAGATGAGCTCTGGGGGATGTGCTGTTCTGCTGGCAGTCGCGGCGGGGCTCCCTGGGTTTGCAGACAGCTGTCCCAAAAGGCTGCGGTCTCTGGGAGCTGCAGAACCTATCCAAGCCCACCATCCGCACAAACACATGCAGCAGGGACCACAAACGAAAGTAAAGCTGCCCCACTTCACTTCCCCTTTCTCCCTGGAACCCCCCTCCTCCTAGTGTCCCCAAGAAATACCTCCCACCTTTCCAAGTCTGGTTTTTCTCAAGGTCCATTCTGGTAAGGGAAAGAAAAATTCTCCAAATTTAAAACCATAACGTAGAATAACCAAAGTCAGAATTCTACAGTAGATAAATACATTTTTTTAATCCATATATCTTCTAGAAACAAAAAAAATAATTACTGTTCGATTCTAAAGCGGTGCATGTTTAAAAGGAAAATACCTGTGAACAGACAAAACCAAATATTTCTAATTACCTCTCTCATTTTTTATCCTCGGTCTTTCCCTCACCTCCAAAGTATAAAACCCTTACAGATTAGTGATTTGCTATTAATCATAGACAAGAGCAAAGGACTTTATCTGGTGATCAGGAAATAAAAGCCATATTTGTTTTTCCCTAAAAGCCATCTGGATCCTTTGGAATAATCCTAAAATGCCCATGTACTACAGAGAAGCTGCATTTCAGAGTTAGATTGGTAAAATTAAGACATCAACTCTGGATTATCAGATAAGGAAGTCTGATTTGAAACGCATATCTTTCAAGAAATGTTTATCTGCATTTCATGAAGTCTTATCAAAGTATAGATATATTGTGAGAATCATCACACATCTCAAATCTAAATATTTATCTGCATGAAACAGATGTTAGAATTCACACAGCAGCTTTTCCTTATTCCCTGCCAATAAATCAACATATGTGGCTGAAGTGCAATTGAAAACTTACTATATATGTTATAAACTTATTATCTAGTAGAAAACCTAAATCCTGGTGGTGTGTTGAAGAAGAAATTTCAGAGGGAGAAAATTTTTTTCAGCTGATGCATGACTGAGTTACAACCATTGTTGCTATACACATTTCCACATCCCACCCACTGAAAATGGACAACTTCAGCTTTACAAAAGTCCTCGGGAAAGGTCAGGCTTATAACTGATAGCACACAAACACTGTCATCATCTCCCCCAAAGATACTTAGTTCCAACCGCAGGGAACAGAGATGGAATTTGAATTCCCTACTTTTTCCACTCCATGACTCAGGGAGCATTTCAAGGGAACTTCTGGGAGGTGAAAGAGAAGGAATAAGCATATTCCATCATTATCAAAAAAGTGACAAGATAAAGGAGGAGAATCTGTCAGATGGACACAGTTAGCTATTTCAACAACAGTGTACGAAGGTGAAAGAGAAAGGAGTCCTAACATGCAAACAGTCGCATCAAGATAAAACCATCCCTCTCTCATGTGATAACCCTAGTTTAGGCAGCCACAGGCAAGTGAAAACAGTAGCCCACAAAAAATATTCAAACCCAAAGTACTATTCTCAGTTGGCCTGAAAACCGTACAAGTTGGCAGCATGTACTAGTGGCATTGTGCCCAGGCAGTAAGGGACAAGGTTATGGCCTCAGTCCCCGAGTGCTTGCCACCATCTGGCAGCAGATGCTAAGGGAAACACATGCTTCCCATTACACCAGCAGTTAGAGGATTCATTAGATAGCATCCTGCTCCCAGAACTAACAAGCATGAACACAAAGCACTTATGATCAAGGCTGCCAAGGCAGAGGGGGCAAAGCACTTTTTCATAACAACTCTCTTTAGATGATGTACTTAAATACATTTCAACTGATTGCAGACTATAGCAGCACTTGAAACATCATCCCTTCTTTTTTTCCACACCACTTACTATGTCTTTTTTACACATGTAAGAATATGAATATCTGATACACAGAGAACTGTTTATTTCAGAGTACCAAACACAGCACGTGGCTGTTTCTCTGACATTCTTTTGTGACTGAATTTGTTAAGAAATTATGATGATTCAGTAGAATCAATTCTAGGACTTGGGCATAAGAAAAGAAGCTCGTAACAGCTGAGCAAAGGAATCCCCTTCTCAGTTGCCTCCATCACTACCTTCAGCAGGCAGTATTCCCAGGAATGGTATTAAAAGGTGCACTGTAGTTTGGCACAGTGGTATTGTCACCTTCTACATTGGATCAGAAAGAATAAAAGGAATCAAATTTACAGAGGCATAAAGATGCAGCTGCCTAAGCACTTAACCCCCACAGATAGGCAAGCTAAAAATCTATATCCAAGAAGATGGGAAACATTACAATTACACAGGGGAGACAAGCCAAAGTTAACAAGCTCTCCAATTCTCCAGAGACATACAGTGATCAAAGCCTTGACTTCGTTCTACACCCTACAGTTCAGATGCATCTCCACAGTTGACTGAAAAGAATAAAGTAACTGTAAAGATGCATTTTATACCGTTTTAGTTTACAAGAACGCTCTATAATTGAGCAGTTTTCAGGCATCTGACAAAAAGATACTAGTTTATTGAGCACTGGTGTCTTTTTTCTTCCTGTTTTCATTTACCAAAGGAAAAAGGCAGAACAAGTACTACTATTGAACAATGTCTGTA
The DNA here is from genome assembly GCA_013400415.1 of Scytalopus superciliaris. NCBI lineage: Eukaryota > Metazoa > Chordata > Aves > Passeriformes > Rhinocryptidae > Scytalopus > Scytalopus superciliaris. The sequence continues at coordinate 11,861 of VXBX01007385.1, forward strand.
CATGAAAAGTGCATTAACAGGTACATGAACAGTATGAGACTGGTACTGCACAAAAGAATCTTTTTAGGGCTGCAGAATGGCAACATAAAATTGGTGATGAGTGGTCAAAGGAAGGAATAGAAAAGGACAGATAACCCACTCCAGCCCTAATCAGGATATACCTGCACCACTAGTTTGACTAGTATTTTTAAAACTGACTGAGGATAGAGGCTGTATATTCTGCCTGGCCATCCTTCCTAGTACTTCACTATCTCTACCTTGCACACTTGTTCTGAACAATTTACTTGCACCTCCTGTGCTAAAATTTACACCTGCAACTTCACGTCCACTGAGCAAAGATGAATAGCAGGGTATTTCTTTCCTGCCCACAGCAATACTATTTGTCTGAAGACTGTTACAGCCATCTAGTCAGACACCACCACTGGCTCAGGAAAATTATGTGCTGTGGCTCCAGACTCACTTCCAGCTGTCACAGGATTCTGAAAAACTATCGAGTTACACTAGCCCAGTTCTCACATTGCTCCCGAGGCTTCAACTGCAGGCCACCATTAAAGAGAGTTCACTGGACCAAGCTGTGACCCATGAGAGTTGTTCTTAAGCTATGCATTCTCTTCTCTAGACTGGATAACTCAGTTCCTTCTGTGAGGAAACACTGTTCACATTTCCTGCACTTTCCACAGTTCTGCTGTGCTCATCTGGGAAAATTTCATCTGTTTCATGGGGTTTTTTAATGTGTGTGTGTGATAAGGTGCAGTAGGTATTAGCCTTCCGAGTGCTAACAAGCCCTAAAGGATGGGTTTATTACTTCTTAGAGGAATTACTCCTGTTATATTATATCCTAGGACAGCAGTTACCTCTTTTGCTAAAGAAGTGACATTACTGGACCATGTTTGCCATGGGGTTTTTTCTGCAGAGCTCTCTCAGAGCATTCACCATCTTGTATTTCTGAGAGTTATTCTTCCTGCCTTAGCCTGGAACACTGTATGCATCTCTTCCGACTTCGCCAACATGCTTTTTCAACTTAGGCAGTAACATTTCAGATTCCCGTGGATAAGGGTAACAAACGCTGTAATATTCAGAACACATGACGGTTTTCTTAGAAGTCAGGGGGCTGAACACCTCCATTATCCCTGGCTATAACAAGAGTAACACAAACTCCCTAATTTACCCTTGCCCTCTTGGGCCGCACTGCAATCCAGGAAACATAGTCCTTTTAGGATTTCAACTCACTGGAGTGAGAGGCAGGGTGCATTTGTCACATGATAAAGATTCACAGTACTGCATTTTAATTAATTTAACCCAATTCACATACTTCAACACATCCAAACACTTCATGTCAACCCAATCAGCAAAAATATTCAGTTTTTCAGACTGAGCAAAAATATTTTTCATCAAATGAAGTACATGGCAACATCATCCCCATGAGAAGGTTTCTGTTTAGTAGCTACTTCCTTTTCTGTTAAAAGTCATTCCTACCAGATGCTAAGTAGGACTCTGTGCTAAGGAAACATAATTGGAGGAGAATGTAAATGGGGGAGGTAGGAAAGCAGTGAAGAACAGACATGAAACTCTTGGCAGATATTTGAAATAAAGAAAGCCTGGATCAGTTACCCAGGCACTAACTCCCAGCGGATAATTATCTTTTCCCCTTGTACTTACTCCTTGGCAACTGCCAGTCATGTATGCAGTCCCTGGTTTAGTAGGTGCTGTTTCAGTTTTCAAGTGTTGCTTTAAAAGCCAATATATATTATATACAGGAAAGCTACTGTTTCTTTACTGTAGTCTATTTTCCTGGAAACATCAATTTTGCTTTAGCTACACCAAAATTCTTTACTCCTTTACTGCAGGTACACTATAACAATCATTTCCAATGTTCTACAGTTTTGTCAGTTAATAGCCAACACCTTTCTTAAATTACCTGGACCAGAAAGAGAATCCAAAGAGCTCTATGCAGCAACAAACAGGAAGAACAAGAAGCCCCAGGAAACTACTAGAACAGCCTACAGCCCTCAGAGCTAGCTGTAACTTCAGCCATGTCTGAAGATTCAAGCTGAAAGTGAAGCACATTTAAATCTCTTTAGATGCCACCCTGACTATTCATGGACTGTCTGGCCTCAGATCTCATCTGTTTATCGTGCTTACAAAGAGTACACTAAGGTAAAGCTCCTCAAAGGCCATGCTTTCATCTATCTCTGTTCTGGAAGCTGTACTTTTGTGGCTGTGATCTACCAGCTAATTTCAAAACTGTTACCACACATCACAAAGATAAGAAAGTTTCTAAAAGAGCGTTGTTACTGTGTTATTGAGCACAACAGTTAATTACTATTTTTGCTGTCAGGCCCTTTAAGTCGCTTATTTTACCAAAGCTGCTTTGCATTCCATACCTTTCTGCATGCTAATTTGGAACATAAATTCTTTTCAGCTGTATCTCATTACTACACAAAATAAGCAGTTCACTCCTCTATTGCAATTACTCAAGTTCATCCTCCCCTTCTATTATCTTCAGGGAGAAACTGACAGAACTTATATTCTGTTGGCTTTTATTGTGCCAACAGTACAATAAGCAAACCAAGAAAGGGTCTTCAAATGATCTTTTCAGAATGCAAGACAATCCCCTGAAGTTTTATAGAGCTCTTGCCTGTTTCTTTTAGACTCCTTGAAAAAAATCTCATCAACACCCTTGCTTTAACAAATAGTCACTTAAGAGTCATAATTCTCCAACAAGAGTTGATTAACAACAATTTGAGTTATGCTTATGCCATATGTGCTTTAAATGCTAGGAAAGTTACCTAAAGCATAGAAGGTTGTTTGCATTACATATTTAAAAAAACAAAGTACAGTAATATCTGAGGATACATATTCCCATGGTGTTCAACAAATGTACCATGGATGTTTTTACATGTTTTTTCAGTTAAGGAATCTTTTTAGAAAACTATAGGTTTGATCTTGTAGATTCTTGCAAGAAACAGGTTACTGGTGAAAGCATCTTTAAAGGAAAAATCAAGAAAGACATCAAGACCTCATCAGGACAGACACCCTCTCCCCTGGACACAGATTTGGGGATGAGAGCAGAGTTGGATCCCAGATTGCTGGGCAGCAGCCCTTACCTCAGCATGTTATGGCAACTACAGAGGTGCGTCACAGCTCCCTGCAGTGCCAGCAGCTGGGCATTTGGGTATTGCTGATGGTGTGTTTCTGACAACATGCTCCATATCTGTGAGGACGGAGGACACTCGATGCCACACATGCCAGAAGGGGAGCTTTCTCTCATGGTGCAGTCAGGCTGCTGGGGCCCCCAGAGCCAGCTGGGGATGGACTGGCTGCAGACACCACCACTGTCCTTAGCCCGCATAGGGAAAGTACAGCAAAAACACAGCATAACCTTCCCCAGCATGCAAGAGAGCCAATGCATGCTAAAACACAGTGTGGTGTTGCATATTTTCATGGCCCAACTCCCCTGTCTCCGGTGACAGGCTTTTGGCTGAGGGAGCTGGTCATCCTATTTACCTTGCAGCAATGTAACATTGTTGAGGCGGTCCTATATCCTGCCTGCACCAGAGGAGGAAAAGAAAAGAGCAAATAAGCCCAGCAGTGCACTATTGTTTGCTGGGTGAGCAATAACACAGTACCTCAGTGTTATTCTCAGTGCTCTGAGCTACATAAAGAAAATACCCAGGAAAGCTGCCAGCAGTGACCACCCCCCTCCTTCTCACCAAACACCACCACCCTCCTGCCCACAGACCCAGACTCAGAGCGGCCGGTCCTTCTCAGGGCCTTCCGGGGCCGCTGCGGGCTCTGCTTCAGCCACAGAGTGCCGACCACCCACCTTCCCCTGCCCTGCACTGTTGGGAGTCAAGCAGATTATGAAGCATGGAAACAGCACTTTACCAGATGGACCTATGAGGAGGACCCAGTGGAACCAAGAAAGGACACAAAACTTACTACGTTTGCAAGAGAAGCGTAGTATTGGACTTGCTGAGAAATATAACATTTATCACTCCTAGGAGTGGTATTGGACTTTTCTGGATATATCACTGTTGTAATAAGCTGTTTGACGTTTATGTGTTATCGGTTTTCACGTTTTATGTATTCAATATTGTTGTTAATGTTTTGCCATCATGGCGGTTTCCCCTGTTGTTTTTCCCCTCACAATCCCCCACGTTGTCACCTTCCCCCTCACAATTTTCCCACCTCTTGCCCGGTTTTCCAGCCATTTCCCTGAACCCTGGTTTGCTATTGCTTCTTTGTGAAGCCATTCCCTATTGGCTATCCAGTTGCCACAGTTACAAGCTCCGCCTCCAGTTTCATCCAATCCCATCCTTGTTTCCATTCCTCATGCTGAAACCTTCCCTCAGACCTGTATAAACCCCTTCTTTCAATAAACTTTGCCTTTCGAGGCCACAACGTCACTGTGTGAGTGTGTGGTTCTTGAGGGTCATTTCAGCACCCTATTGGTCAACGGCTCTTGCACTGCACCTGTCCCATCTCTCGCTGTGCTCTCTGCACTGGACAACCAGGAGACATGGCATTTCCAGGGTTCCACTGCAGTGAAGGATTATAACAAAGCCTTTCAGTCCGAGAGGGTTCTTTGCCTCCATAACATTTCATATTAATAGTTTAGAAGAGGAAAGATACTAGAAGATCTGACAGTCCCTCCCTAAATTCGCCTTCTCGTGGGATGTCTATCCTTCACTAAAAATAACAGTATCTTGAAATATTTATGGAAATATCAAAGGAAACTACACAAGCCAAATTGACTTCTTTAGCTTCTGGAAGGCCTGATATATGCTGCCACACCACAGTGGCAAGCTGTGGCCTTTTTTCAGATCTCATGTAGTACCATTCTGTCTTTTAATTTTTTGCCTATATAGTTCCAAATTTCCATTTTTTACAGTTGAGTGGTTATTTGGTATTCATGTGCAAAAGCAGTTATCACCTGGACCCTCCACTTATCATGCAGACACTTTGTATTCAGTTCTTTCCTTCTCTATAGTCTGTTCCAGCCTTTTTTGTCTCCTTAATTTTGCAGGCCCTCATCTTCCAACATCCACAATTTCAAGGGCAGGCTGTTTCCCAGAGGATCAAGGGAAACATCGCTCTCACAGTCTTGAACCCAGGCCAGGATGGCAAGACTAAACTACTTGCAATATTTGTCATATACTTGTCATTTGCCCTTCATAGTAAGAAGGTTGAGCTAATTAAACAGAGTGATAGTCAGGTGGAGGATAACAGTCCCATAAGCCTACCAAAGGTCAAAGCTAGCACTCCCTTTTGCATGCTTTTCCTTGGTAACCCTCTGGATGAAAGAAGACTGGCCATTGCAGTAAGCTCTGAAATATCCTCCCTAGTGCAAGGACAGATTTCCTGCCACACGGTGTTGGACCATGGCGCTGCGGAAGAAAAAAAGAAACAGCAAAATATCTAAGTTAATCACATATGAATGATCCTCTTTTTTGTATTTAATTGACCATATCACCTTAGGGAAGAACCACTATGACTGTTGGAAAACCCAGGACAAGCTAGGATACTAGATTTTAGGCAAGGCATGAAGCATCTCTTATCTACTATTTACCTACCAACAGAGAGGGAATAAAGCACAGGCTTCTCTGATGAGAGCGATACACCTCAGTAATGCTGGCACTCACAGGTGTTGAGAGGCAAGGGACTGCTTGACTTTGTTGACCAGAGCAAGCCTCACATAGAAAGTAGTTTGCGTCTACTCTCTTTATCAGGACCTCACTTGTTCTGCATTAACTGTCCCAAGCATTTATTGGTGAGAAACCACACCATTCTGAGCCTCAAGTGAAAAAGAACTTAGTCTCTGAATTCATGCTATCCAGGTTTTGATTCTATAAAGTTCACATTTTCATGGTACACATCAGGGTTTAAAACTAAAAAGCAAAACTTTCAAAATGACACATTGTCAGCATGAAAAGAATAGACTTCTGTAGGTTATCAAAAGTTCCAAGAACAGGTGAAAACAATATTTTGGGAGTTGCCAACCCTTCTGTGCAGAGTTGAATAATTTCAAATAGGTGGGAAAACAAAGAAAGTATTCCCAAATATTCCCAGGTGAGAAAAGAGAAGGTGGTGAGAGGAAAGATCTAGGCCTTCAGAAAAGGACAAGAAAAGAATACCAATCACTGTCACCTAATTAGGTCTCAGGGGAAATCAGTAATAAATTCCACATAACAGTGCAGATTGGAGGCACACAAAAGTGATTTGGTAGGATGATGGCAAATCAGAGTGCTTGTACTTCCCAACTAGAGACATATTTGTTTACTAAAAAGCCATGTATTGGAGTAGAGCTTTTTTCTTTTGTGTGATTATTTCCCACTGGGAAACTGCTGTGCATTTTCAGATTGATGGCCACAGAGTTTCTGTGTTCTGAGCAGCTAAGCCTTGGTCAAACATTCCTGGACCCTATATCTACAGTGTCATCATCATCATGGCTGGGCTTCGCAAAGGAAGGTTTGGGAAGGGCTCTTCCCACTCTTGCTGCAAGCGCACTGGTGGCTAAAAAGGCCGATGCGAGACAGGCAAGTCTGGTCACAGAAGGCACAGTGGAAAGTCTCCACAGACAGTATTGGCGAGGCACAGCTCTTTCTCCATTGTCTTTTTTCTTTGAGACTGATCCTGCGTGTGCTCTCAAAGGAAGCAGCAGTGCTATGGATGGTGTGCCTCCATGCCTCCCGATTGGAGGCCAGAGCGGACCATTGATGGTGGTCAGTATGGCCAAGGCTGAGGTGTTGTTTGAGGGAGTCCTTGTATCTCCTCTTTGGGGCTCCTCTCTTGCGGCAGCCGGTGGCAAGCTCACCATAGAGCACAATCTTAGGGAGGCGGTGACCCTCCATCCTGGAGACGTGCCCTGCCCAGCACAGCTGCATTCTCAGCAGCACGGCCTCAATGCTGGGGACCTCTGCCTGCTCAGGAACAGACACATCAGTCACGTAGTCTGTCCAGTG
>VXBX01007387.1:0-12261 GCA_013400415.1 Scytalopus superciliaris
ATCCCTTCGCTCCTCCCGCCCCGCGTCCGTCCCGGTCCGGGCAGAGCCGCCCCTGCCCCGTGCCCGTCCGCGGGCCGCTCGCCTCGCGTTGCACCCCGCCGGCGAACGGTGTCACCGTTTAACGTGTGCCCGTAGCGGCCGTACCGGGCCGCCGCCCGCAGGCCGCCCCCAGCAGGCCGCGCCTTCGGTAAGCTGTGAGGCGGCCGCGCTCTCGGTAAATGTTGTTCTTGGGGTTCCTGTGTTGGGCGGGGTGTTCAGCCTGGAGAAGGGGCGGCTCCGGGGAGGGCTCATCGGTGCCTACGGTTACCTGAGAGGAGGGTTAGCCAGGCGAGCCTTGGGCTCTTCTCCCAGCGAACAACTGACAGGAGGAGAGGACATTGTCTTAAACTGCGCAGGGGAGGTTTAGGTTGGACATTAGGAAATATTTCTTCACAGAAAGGGCGATTAGGTATTGGAATGGGCTGCCCAGGGAGTCACTGTTGCTGGAGTGTTTAAGGAAAGACTGGATGTGGTACTTGGTGCACGGCCCAGTTCACAGGGTGGTGTTTGGGCTTAGGCTAGACTTGATGATCTCAGAGGTCTTTTCCGGCCTAAATGATTCTGTGATATGTTTTTCAATGAAAAATTAAATTCCATGTTGCTCCAATTCAAATTTATTCATTAGGTAAAAAAAAAAAAATATAAAAAAAATTAGAATACAGGGGGAAATGTCAAGTCTGTTCTGTTAAAAAAAAAAAAGAAAAAAAAAAGACCACAAACTTTAAAATTTCTGAAATTGCGAAGTATTTAACTTAAAAGGTAGTTAGCAACTAGAAATGGCAAGACTTCTGGTTACCTTGGCCTTACAGTATCTTGCTGGCATTACAAACCAGATTAAACTGAAAAAAGAAAACAAGTTTTTCTGATTTTTTTTTTTTTGGTAGCTGACTTGATATAGCTGCATCAGGAGGTCAACTGCTTTGATTCCTCCTGTGCATTTCTAGATCTACCTGAAAATGGACAGAAGGTTCAAAAACTACTGACAGGAAAAAGTCTGCCTAGAGACTTATCTACTCTACTGTTGCATAAGTGTTTTGTTTTTGTTAAAAAATAGATCTGAGATTTCCAAACAAGTCTATCCTCAAACCCATTTATTTGCCTTCTACAGATTCAAGAGCACTTTAGCATCTCCTTGTGTGCTTCCCTCTTTCTCCAGCTGGCTCTAACAAGCATCATGAAGTTTCCAAGTGGTTTTACCATACCTTTTGATGCCTCCAAAGAAGAAATGCACCCACAAGGCCAGGAAGACAGAGCTGGTGTTCCTTGAGAGGCCACAGGTGGGACCCATCCATTGCTATGAAACTCCGCTGCCTTTGGCCCAGAATCCCAGACGTGTGCCTAAAAAACCTGTGGACTGGAACACCTCTGCTGCCTGGGTTGGTAGAGATTATCCTTCCCCCTGCATCCCACAGCAACAGTTCTCGAGTTTTTCCCATATGTTTCAGCAGAAAGTTATTTGTTCTGGTTACTGAAAATGAGTAGACCAGACCTGAATTCATTGTAGCAGCCTAAAACATAAATAAATGCTTATGAGTTGCTTCACAGTCTAACAACAACCACTAAGGTCTTGGTTATCTGAAGGTGTAAAACTGTGAGTACTGATTAACATGACTATTTCTAGAAAAATAATTCTCATCAGAAAGTTGCTGTTTTCTATGGCAACTGAAACCCCTACATATAATAAACATTATTAGGAATTTTATTATTGGCTTGCTGCTTGAAATAACTGCTGAACTCTAAATGTTACATGTTAACATACTAGATGCTTTGTTTAAATCTGACACTGCTACATTTGGGGAACATAGGTTTTCACTTCAAGATTATTTGTTCTAACCTGTCCTCTTTCCATTCTGTGTGTTTTGAATAGTTTCTCTCCATATCAGTCTTCTCATGGGCTCCTTTTCTGAGGCTGTTTGCAGTATCCTAAGATACTCCTTATATCATGTAATGTAAGGATGGGTTATTTTTAAGCAAACAGGTACTGCAATGACAGGCTGTTCCTATACAACAGTAGTCATCATGTAGGGGAGCTCTGTTTAAGCATTATTGCTGCTTGACTCTGCTCTTCACAAAGCAAACTCAGGAAGTGTGATTTCAAACCTGCGTGGGACATTCTTTTGTTCCTGATGACCTGGAGTTATTTTTGTGATGCCTTAACCTTGAAGTAGAACATGTTGTATCTTTTTCTCTCTAACATTTTTTTTTTTTTAATATGCTTGGGGCAGTTAGGTCTGTGGCTTCTGAAATATTAAGTAAAATAACTGCTGTGAATAAGCACTCTTTTGGTTTGGAAGAGTTGGAAATATCCACACTGGTAGTAATTTGATTCCAAACACACAATAATCTCAAAATTTGTTTGAAGCTACCAGCACTGAAACTGTTAGATACTTTTCAACTTGAAAACTATGAGAGGTTTGTAACCTCTGGCTGCATCCTCTGCAGAGTATCTGTCAACTTGTTTTAGTGACAACTGATTTTCTGCTCTTCTCTTCTTGATGTTACCTAAGTTTTTCATACCTTCTCAACTGCTAGGCTCCTGCATTGGTAAAACCTACCCTACGTGTTCTCTGAAGCCAGAAGTCATATCCTCAAAGTCAGTGACTGACCTGTGTTAAGCATATGCCAGGATACAATTATCATGGAATCATTTCTCTTTTCCTGCACAAAGGCTTTGCACTCAAGCAGTTCAGTTGTACAGCAGACAGTTGCTATGCTTAATTAAATTGCACTTAGTTTTTTGATGAGTTACTATGTAGGAAATTAGGAACACTGAAGGAGATTGTAGTTACTGTAGCAAGAACACCATTTGGTGTCTCCTGGGGAAAGACAAATTACACTTTGAAACAGAATCTTACTCTTTTTGTTGATCATCAGGAAGATAACACTGTCGAAAAAGGATTTCCAGGGTCTGAGTAAGAGTCCAGAATCTTTCAAAGAAATATAGATTGTTGAGCTTGGACCACCTCTTGTAGAAAGCTGATTTTAGAACTGGATTTTGGGTGCTCTGCTACTCCAGAGTGTAGAGATTAACTATGTTTTGAAGCAATTATGTTCTTGGGGAAAATTGTGAATGTAGATTATTAACATAATCTAATAAGGGGACTGAGCTAAGTGGGCACCCTTTAATCATTTTTATTCCTCTCTCAGTTCAACCTCTGCCTGTTCAGGGAGCCTGAGGATTTCGTTCACTGAATCTATTTGGAGTTATGCTAAGACACAGAAAGGATCTGTTTCTGAACTGTTTTAAGTGTGTGTGGGTTAGAGGAGATTTCCTTTAAAACCCAAATCTTGAGCTCTTTCTAAATGCCAGAGAACAGCTCACTTTCACCCCAAAGACTTTTCAGAGAAGAATGGCAGAAGAGGATGTTCATGAGGCATCTCCTGCATAGCAGCTTTCTTGGTAACTCACTTGCTTTGCAGCAGACCAGATTACTCACTTAGTGAACACACTGAAAAAGGGACAGGTGAGGAAGTAGAATCAGGTTGGCATTACTTGTCTGGAGAAAGTGGTTGGGTTTCTGTCTTATTATTATGTCTTTTCCTATAGGTGTGCCCCCAGTTTGAAACAACTGAGTCAGTGGTGTTGAAAACATGCCAGAAGAAGCACCGTGGTCCTCACAAGCCTCAGAATCAGGATACCAACCACAGTTCTCTTCATGCAGGAGGAGCTTGTCGAAGAGCTACAGCCTGCAAATTTTCTCCTTTAACGTTTGAGATTCCAGAAGGACATGCAGGCCAGCCCTTGCATTATCCAAATCACTCAAGGAAGGACACACAGTGCTCTCACAGCCAGCCCAAGAAAGGGACAGCAGCAAACTCCAACATCGAAGGGAAGGGTCTGGAGAGCTGTGGAAACCCTGCTCCCCAGGCTGTGGAGCAAGAAGTCTTCAGTCCAACAGATGCAGAGGCTCGACAGGTGCCTTCCCTAAGGAACAGGAGATGTCATTCAGAGAAAGAGCTGGCATTGGGTACCGACCCCTGTGGGCGAGGGGAGTCGGCAGCCGTGCTGGTTGCAGACACTCCGGAGCACGAGTACGGAGTCAAGGTCACTTGGAGGCGGCGGCCTCACCTCATGAAGTACCTGCGGGAGCGAGGGAAGCTGAGCGCTGCCGACATCCTGGTGAAGGCAAACCTCGAGCTCTCGAAGAGACAGGCCAGCGCCTGAGCCGGCGGGAGCGGAGGACACGCCCGAGCGGACATGTCACTGCGGGGACTGAGGAGGGGACACGATCTGAGCCAGGCCCCGTGTGCGGCTGGCCGGGGCGGGCGGGGATGTGCTGGGCCGGGTTTGCCTGGGGAATGTCAGTGGGAAGAGCTCCGTGTCCCACGTGGCTCCCGCGCCGGGACACCCCCTCCAACTCCCGCGGGGGCGGTGGGCCGCCATTGCTGCTGCGCCTGCGCGGCCCCGCGGCCAATCGGCGGGCGGCGTGCTCGCGGTCCCGGCCAATGGCGGCGCGCCTCAGTGCCGCGCGCNGGATTAAACCGGCTTTGAGGGGTCTCGGTCCACTCTTGTTTTTAGGCGCCGCTGTGGCATGGAGCCGTTCTGTGCCTGGCCAGGCTTTCGCGGTGACATAATCCCTGTGCCTTTGCACGGGATAACTGAAAGGAACTTGGTTGGTGTAATGGGAAAAGCAGCTGCGAGCCGGGGAGAAGAGATTTGGGAAGGACTTCGCGGCTGTAACACTCGTGCAGCTCAAAAGCGAAATTATTTGAAATTAAATGTGAGTTTGCAGGCGGGCGGTGAAAACGGGTTTTGGCAAAATTAGTTTGATTAAAAAAAAAAAAAAAAAAAACCACAGGAAAACCTGTCTCTTGTGCCTCTGATGTTTGGATAGGGAGAAGTAAAGCAAGGAAAAAGAGGAACCTAAACTTCTAGTAGTTGAATTAACATGACCACGGTGTAGAAAAAGAACAGTTTTTAATACATATGTTATTACATTTTGTAATTTTAGTTGAGGGTGAAAAACAGCAAAAGACGTAGAAAAGGTCCTACAACTGCATGGATACACCAAATATGCTATGAAACAGTAGAAGATTACTTCTTTATGCAGACTTTAAAGGATTGTGTACCAGTTCTGGAAACAATATTTGAAAAACTGATGACCAGATATATGTAAATTTTCTTAGACGTTCAAGTTTGACAGAGTTGAAGGTACAGGAAATAACGCTGCTTTTCTGATAACAATTCTACTGGTATAATTTCTTTCTGCTAAGGAATTTGCTTTATGTACTTTTACGGGTGCACCACAGAAATAGCCTGGCAATAATGGCAGTTCATGTGACAGCTGCTTCCCTCCCACCCCAGTTTGTTAAACAAGCAATCAACTTTTTAGCTCAGTCCATAGTTTTAAAACAAATCCTTTAGGCTTGTTATGTTTAGGGGTCTGGCTCTTGACTTAAAATGTTCATTGACATTGTAATAAATTGCAAGAAGACAAAAATCTATTTTTAGGAAGGATCTTCTTTTTCTGAGATGAAAATAATGAAATTATCCCTAAATCACTAATTCAGTCACTAGAACTGTTGTTTGGTAAAATAATTGTCAGTTTTCCAAACTGGGTTTTATAGAAAAAGTAAATGTGATACCTAGTAAGTGACAGTTTATAGCAATGAAGATATTGCATGGAAAGCTTAAAAAGGCTGCACGCGAGAACTGATTGGCAACATTATTTTTTTGCCATTTTTTGCCCCCAGACATGGAATGCTTTTACTGTTGAGCAATATGTAAAATACACTTAAAGATAGGAAAGTATTTTATTTCTGATAGATAGAGGTGAAGGGTGCAAGTCAAAAATAAATGCATACAGTTCTGTAAATGTGCTGTGGGATACATGATGGATAAACAGGAGAGATCTTGGATTTAAGCCATCTCTGAAACAGGCTGTTCACTGAAGCTCTAGCATTGTGTTAACCTATTTTCCATTTGAGGTGCCTGCAACTGAAATTGCTCAAGTTCATGTTATTTGGAAGTTTGATTGACTTTCAGGTAGACATGGCACAACTACCTTAATGCTTTAGAAAATTATCAGGTTGATAGTGCTCTCTCATAGTTTGAGAAGTGTTATACTTTCTCTCTTAATTTGGAAAAGTCCATTTTGAGATGTAACATGAAATTAATAATGTTGAATACAGTAGAAACTTTCAGATAAAAGTAATTCTAAATCATTGTAAGCTTTAAAATATTGAGAAGGAAATTTTTGTCCTTAGAGTAGTATGTAATTTAGAATCTGGGAAAACAGTGGGCTTCACCTTTTTTGCACACTAATTACACTGTATATGGGAATACAGAAAGCTTCCCATGGGCTGCCTTTCCAACGTGCTTCAACTTCTGACTTGCAGATGTCATGTATGAAGAACATAATTTTCAGGGTGCAAAAACCTTGCCTGGGACTACAAAACTGGGTGTCAGCCACAGCAGTCCTGCCATCATTCGCATGCTTCCTTGGGTCCAGACACGCATGAGCTAGTGGCTTTCAGTTTGTGAACTCAAGAACTCTGGGATGCTTCCTCAGTGTCTTCAAAAGTTAAGAAAAAGAGCCTGTTGTCAATAAGCTCCATTTCCACAGCCCACAGGCTGAGAAAGGTTCAAAACTAGTTTCAAAAGTAATACTGGTGTCCTGCTGAAAGCCCTTTCCATATTTGAAAAACCTCAGTGTGGTTGAGATTGTCAGGAATCTCAGTGGCTGCTGGGCTTGAGTGTTTTGTATAGATGCACCATGATTATAATTTTGAGGAAAAAAAGACAATACTTAGCTAATTATTTGAGCTGTACTTGTAATCCAGAGAAGACAGAGTAGTTTAAAATAGCTTTTAAAAGCTTCTCGGCATCTCTGCTAGTCCTTGGGTATTTTTATTTGGCCACCAGTAAACTGCTTGAAATTAACAAGTGTTGCCGCTGTTAGTGTGAATGAAGAAGGAATCACCTCACTTCTATGATGTAGACAGCAGTGTTAAGAGAGAAAATGTAGCAAGAAGCAGTTAAGTTTACTTCCAAATACAATTTGAAATTCACTTAGTAAATACAATTGCAAAGAGGTGTCTTAAAGCTGAACCTTTCAATTGTCTCTTCAGTTTCTAATAAGTTCTTCTCCTGTCTCTTATCCCTTAGATTTTAGGTTACTGATGACCCATTTTTTTATAGAAAACCATTATTTTTCTCTTCTCCTGCATTTTTAAATACTATTGTTTTGGCAGTGCCTTGATTTAGCATAATTAGGACTTTGTATGTATGAAAACTTTCTGCAACCAGCCTTGCACTGGGATAGCTCCAGACTCTTGTCACTGAGGCACAGCTGAGTGATCTCTAGAATGAAACTGTTGACTGTATTGTAATTGGGTCATGGGATGAATTCTCCGCTAAGTGGATTTTCTTATATGACTCAGAGATGTTGTCTTAGACTGCTCCAAGAATATTTACCCCTACTCCTTGTGTTCTTTAAAACATTTATTCTGTGGGATGCTTGAACTCATAATTGCCTGTGTTACTGTTGCAGAAGTCTGTGGTCACTTTTGCACTCCTTTCTGACTTTGCATTCTTATGTGAAATGTGGGGGGGGGGAAAAAAAAGAACAAGAACCTAAATCTAGCAGTGGTATGTTGCTGAGTCACCCAGTTTGGAATGGAAGTTACATTTTGCTGTTTTTACCTCTTTAATGGCTTCCCCTTTCAGTCTTTCAAAAATATGAAAAACACCGGACTGGAAATAAAAGTTCATCATCAGTTCTAGAGTATCAGTTCAGAAAATTTCATGTTGTTTGCCTGGTTTTAGTTTGAAAGACTATAAAACAAGTGCAGTTTGTGAAGTGTGATGCACTTATTTTCTGGGACCTTTGAGTTTTGTTACCTGGTCTGGGTTAAGCATACCGTGTGCTATTTGACTGCTGACTTTGTTGCTAGGAAGAGAACAGCAACTGCTCTACATTTCACTGGTTTCATGTTGTAATGAGGTACAACATCAACAGAAGTGACAGAGTTAAATAATTTACAAACAGGAGATCACAGGGGTTAGAATTCTAAGCCCCTGTTGATCTGTAGGGAAATGACCATGGGGATTTGGAGCAAGTTATTGAGAGGACATTAAATAGAAAGCTGGTATTCTACTTATGGAATAAATGTCTCTTTTTTTTCTTTAGGAGAAACTAAGTTTTATTAAGTTCACCTGAATAAACATGATTTTGGAAGCACAGTAGGGGTGGCTAGGAGCTGAAAAGTCCGAAAAGTCCTTGCTCAAGGAGTCACCATCTGTGAACTCTTGAAGGCATGCGCCTGGACGGAGGTTCCTTGTCTCCCTTTTCTTGAAAGTATTGTAGTAAAATGCCAGTTGAAAACCCCTGTTTGGCTACACACTTAAAGATAAGTTTATGTGAACATTCTTATGACTGTCTTCCTCTGTGCCACCCTCTCAGTATCGGTGGTGGCGTTAATGGTTAATGGATTGTGTGGATTTCTGGCTTCTCTCTGCCTTCCTTCCAGGATAAGAATACTCCTTTCACTTTAGGTTTGGAGAATCAAATTATTTGAGACTTTTTCTAAGGAAAACAAGAATCTTCTTTCTGTTCTCTCAGTATGGTATAGTATAGTAGAGAATTACACAGGGTTTTGTTTGCACTCTTCTTTATAGTCTAAATAGAAGATCTACTAGCTTCCTTCTGGAGAGTGCTGTTTGTTTTCTTTGCTCTGCTCCCTTGTTCCTAGTAGGAGAAGCTGATCTTTGGTACTTGATAAGTCAAATTTTTGAATGGTGTGTAAAACACTAAGCAGTACAGTAGACAAAATAGTTCTGAGCTTAGAATGTAACTTTTTCATGATGCTTTTGTTCCTGTTGCGCTTTCTTGTGATAGCCCGTATTTTTTATTGTCATCTAGTTTATTCTCTCAGGCTCAGGATCTAAAGTACCTCCATTTTGTGATCTCTGGAACTCAGACAGAATAATAGAATCATGGAGGTTGGAAGGGGCTGCTTGAGATCATCTGGAGCAACCTCACTTTTTAAGGATGAACTGAAGCAGGTTGCACAGGATGGTGTCCAGTTAAGTTTTGAATATCTCCAAAGATGGAGACTCCACAACCTTCATGCGCAACCTGTTCCAGTGTTTGACTGCTCTCTCAGTAATAAGTTTTTCTTGCTTTTGGATAGACTTCCTATGTGGTTTAGTTTAATTTCTCAATGTTCTGTTACTTCTAGTCCACCTGAAAGTTAGTTCTTCTCCTTTGAGGATGTGTTTGTGTTTCTGAGATGATAATTTTATACTGGGGTTTTGTGCTTCCACAGATAACCATTTTGAAGCTGAAGGCAGGTGTGATCTTTGAGTGGTCATTTTACCTTGCCTGCAGTTTTATTTTACCTCATGAATTCGCTGGTACAAGTACTGTAAAGAAAAGAAGTTTGTGTCCCCGGTACTGATGAATCCTCTTTTCTACATTGACTTAGTTGTGGTCACTCAGTACTAGACTGCATCATTATTTACCTGGTTGTATGAACAGTCACCCCAAAATGAATGCAAGTATGGAGGACATGGTGCTGCAGGGATAGGTTTGGATTAAATTCACTGCTTTCTTGGTTTTAGCCAACAAAAATAATTAACTTGTTCATGTTTTATAACAAACGAATTTTTGTAGCACATCTCTCTCAGATTAGTTTTTTCTTGAATTCCTTTCTTTAGCATGGTATTCCTATTGCTGTGTTGTTGGGGCAGCTGTTTTGCCACAATAAGGGCAAAACGTGTGTGTGTGTATATGTATATACAGATAGATATACAGAGAATATATATATGTAATATATTTTTTTTATTTTTCATCAGAGCACTGACCTTTTTGGGGTTGGGTTTTTTTGAGGGGTGGAGAGGTAGTGGATGTTTTGATTTGAATGTTTTTGGCATGCTTCTAGTTCATGTGACTTTAAAGAAAAGTACCTGATAATTTCACATCAAAGTTCAATTCTTAAACCTGGAGGTTGCTAGAAGCAGAAATCTTAAAATACTAACTTGCCTTTTTTTTTTTTTCTTTTGGATCTTTTTTAATAAGTTGTAAATTGTTCAGATAGTTGGTGCAAGTTATTGGCAGGAACACGTAGTGCCTGGATGATTCAGGTGTATTTTGAAGTTAAGTAGGACATAGAGATCTCAGCGCTTGTCTCTAGATGCTCCCTCCATCCAACCTGGTCTGACATAATTTATTGTTCTTATTAGTTAATTTTATGTTTCTTTTCCAATATTCTGAGATAAGTCCTACTTGATCTCTATTATGTGGGACATAATTTCTATGTTAAAGCATATCCAAGACAGTCTTTATTCACAACAATTTCTTGATTCATTCAGAATTGCTTCCAAAATTGCGTTAACTCTTGTTGTGTCATTGTTCTCATAATATGTTTAGTAGGTGTAAAGCTTCCAAACGAATTTTGTGAAACCTTTTTCAAATCAGCCATTGGCATTCGTAATGTGTGCATGTTTCTTGGGGCAGGGAGAAATCAAAGGTAAAACTAATTTCACTGGGAAAGGATTCTTTATGTAAAAAAGGCAGACAGAGACTAAAACTTGCCCTTCTTGAAATATCAACTGCTTGAAAATAATTTATAAAGGACATGCTGATGCAACCTTAGCTGTGTCACTTAGAAATAGGTGTGGCATTTTATGGCTAATTTGCAGCGGATCCATTTACCTTGGAAGACTTACTGCTAGTTAATCATGAAGGAAAGAATATCTAGTGTTTGCAAAAAAAATCCCACTGTCCTGCCTTGGGAAAGGCAGAAAAATTTGATAATCCTCACTCTTATGGGTGCTCTGCTATGCATTTTCCCCAGAAATGTGCAATTACAGCTGTGTCAGTGGGACTCCTCCCTGTTGTGGATTGGAAGGCGTATTGCAGATAAATTTTTCTCCTCGACCATTTCCAGAGACAGTATTGCAATTTTCGTTTGGAATGTATCTTAATATCTTTTAAAATATATGAATCCTTTTTCAACTGATCTCTTTTCTACTGCTTCTGTTTTCCTTCATAGGCGTAGTTCACACAAGGACAGCAATTCCTAGGGAAGATCTCTGGAGGGTTAAGAGTGAGAACACTTTCATACCAACTGACTCCACATTTCTTACTGAAGCTGCTTTTACTTGCACTTCTACAGCTAAAAATAAAGTGTAGTGGACAAAGATGTGTGCCACAAGCCACATTCTTTTCATTCCCTGATTCTTAAGTTCTGGGAGTATTGCTCAGAGACGTAACTGCTGCTACCACGTTAATAAACTGTCCTGCAGAGGAAAAAGGAGCTATGTGGTCTCTATAAAACTCCTGATGGGAGCATTACTCTAAAAAAGTGAGAAATGGAAGGTAACATATTGGGAAATGGTGAACAAAAATGGTGTTATTGTGCCTTGGAGTAGGCAAAGAAGTAGAGCAATGGATAACTTAAATTTTAAGAATCTTGATTATTAATGTAAAGATTCATATTCCCATTTAGATCAAAAGATTGTGTTTTTTAAAAAAATTTATGCACCAGACATATAAAAATAGCAAGCTTGTTTATAACAAGGCACAGTAAACTCAAAATGTAGTTCATTTTAAAATGAGCTGGAAACTCCTGCTGGAGATTTTCCCTGAATCTCTCTGCCAGACTACAGAATCTTTAATACCTTCCCCAGAGCTGTGCATAAGTACATAATAATTCATGAATTTCTCTCCCCAAGAATTCAGTGCATATACAGTGCTAATATAGGCTCTGAAGATGCTTAGAAAAATTAAAAAGCAAAACAAGCTATCTTTGCTTCTCTTGGATCAGATTTTCTTGTAAATTTGGGGTGGGGTCAGTTTCTATCAACTTGTCTCACCTTCCTCTTAAAAGAGATTGGGACTTTATTTATAAAACCTTAGTAGAATAGGTTTAGCTGTCTGGGAAACTTAAATCTGGAAGGCCTTATTGCATTGCTTGTTTACGAGGAAAATCTGAGTCTAGTATTTCTTTAGTGATTCCTCATTCCTGATATGAGGAATATACATTTTGTTGAATGCAAGAAGAGATTTCATGATGGTGCTTTTCTTTGTTTAACATATTTCAAATCTGTCTTTCCAATGAGTTCTCAGTCATGTAGAACATTTTCTCTCTACAGGCTGCTCTTCCCTGTGGCTTTTCTTACTTTCTTTGCTTCTTGCATCTCATTCACAGCTGCAACCAGTCAATTCCTTGTAAAACTAGTCCATGATAAAGGCAGCTGGTTTTTTTTTTTTTTTT
>VXBX01007387.1:12308-100701 GCA_013400415.1 Scytalopus superciliaris
TGGCCCCTTACAGCTTCAACAGTCAGTATATAAAGGGGGCTTAATTGATATAACTTAAAAGAATGCTTAGCTCTCCTATTCTGTGGGATAACCACAGCTGAAATCTGAGGTAAACCATAACCTTACTCTATGAAAGCAATTTTTAACATTCAGCCTTGATTAAAACTCCTCGTTTTCTGTCGAAAATCCACAGCTCCATGAGTTATCCCCATGGTTAGTTAGTCACAGTGTTAAATAAAAAAATTATTTGCAGTCTAAATTTGTTTAGCTTCAGTTATAGATGACTGGTTTTTGTTGTCTTCTCTCTCACCAATAATCATTTGTGGCCTCAAATCCATGGAATAGAGCAGGATATATTGATTTTCTTTTGAATAAATCAGTCCTTGGTCAATTTGTTCAGCTTTCTGCTGAACTCTCTTCAGTTCGTCAGAAACCTTATCTTGTGTGGGCCTTGGACAGAATGGAAAGACCATTTTCAGGCTAGTGGATTGCTTTCTTGCCCTCTTTTCTACATTTTCCTGCTTCAATATCAGGGTTTTTCCTTGTTCTCAGAGTTGCATTACATTGTGAGTTTGTGTTTGGCTGCTTCAATGATAATTGTTGCCAAGTGTTCAGAACATAACAATATTTTTTTTTAAGTATAACGTGTTCAGACACACAGGAAAGTTGCAATGAAAGCAAGAGTGTTAACTCTGCTTTTCCACAGCTTGCAATGCCAAAATTGCAGTGTTACTGAAAAACAGTAAGTCCCTTCAGAAAAAACTGCCAATAGATGTAGTACGCCTTTTTGACAGAAAGGAAAATATAAACTATAAACTATGTAAAAAGGAAGCCTTAATTGCATATATGAATATCTGTTAAATAATTTGTGAATTACCTATTCATTGTGGTTGTTTGATATTCTGAAAATGGGTGAGGAAAGACCAAATAAACACTTTCCTAGTGATTTTTTTGCATATTCCTATTTTAACACTTCAGTTTCTGTGTCTGAAATGGAAACCAGGCTGATTCTGATTTCAATAGGAATTTGAGATGCTGTCAGTTAAAAATAAAACTTTATACTTTGTGTTGGTCTATGTCAAATCTGAAAAAGGATCTGTGAACCCGTCTGTATCTGGCTGTCTTCTCCCACATTCAGACATGCTGTTGTATCTTCTCAACTGAGTGTTTTTGTTAAATGATTGCTTTCCCAGGCTCATTTTTATTCTGTGTCCTGGATTATCATTAGTCTTTTCTTGTATGTTACATTCTGGGTAATTTTTCCTTTCTGTGTGGCACATGTCCATTACCTGTCACACAGCTTTAGTAGGCTTGCTGGTGGTGTCTGATAAACGTAAGAGAGGAGCCGGGTGGGCAGGGTCTCTTGTAGTCTGCTGTGCTGCAATGGTTAGGAAGAGGAAGATCATGACAGGCTACTTGAGTATTTTCAGTTCTTATTTATCAAAAGTAAATGGGCAACTGGCTTGGTGGTTATGGATTTTTTTCCTGTTTTGAACTGTGTTGTTGTAGCTGTGGAATAGCTGCTTATTTTTCGTGTTCCTGCTGGGTATTCTTATTGCATGTAAACCCTTCAGACAGAAAAGCAAGGATCACAGTGGTTTTCCATGAGCATGTCCAAAGACGCTGATCTGTGTTGTCAGCCCAGCTGAAGGAGGATTCCTGTTTGAAGTCTGCGGCTGGATTAGCACACTACTTGCATTCCTTAGCAGTGAGTTGCAGGAGTGACTCTGGAGCAGCCTTTTCCTGTTCAAGTTTTAATACCACCGACTGTGCTGTGTTGGGTAGGGAAAGGTTTGAAGTGCGGAAAGCTCTTTTTTTCCCTGGTTATTATGTTACACTTTCATGATGACCAAATGCTGGAGGAAAGGTTGCATGAGGAGTAAATAAAAATACTCTATAGTTGCTGGGTTTTTTTAGCATCTATTCATAGTGCTGCATTACTCATGACTTTGTTTCTTATTTTTGCTCCTTGTGTGAATCTTTGCACTTCAGAGTGGGAGGGATTGATGGCTGCTTTCACTCTGCTGCATGCTATGAGGCAATTTTTGTCTGTGTTTAACAGTAAATTGTAAAAGAGAAGTCTTGTAATCTTTTTGCTTTATCAAGCTCTGTGACCTGTTAGAATCTTTATGTATTTCAACTGTGTTTGAGTGTTAGTTGAGTGGGCAGAGGTGAGTCACTGTGCAGTCTGCATTATGCTCCTGTTACGTTATGTTACTTTATTCCAGTGTGGGTAGAAAATAATTTAACATATGAAGTCAATAATTTTCACTGAGGATTTCTGCGAGATGTGTATGTGAGTCCTAACATTTCAACTCTTTGTCCTCTGCCAGGTAAAAAGAAAAACCCAGAAACTTACTTCCTAAAATGGTAGTGTTTGTATTTCTTCTCTGAAGAATAGACTCAAATTTTTTGGGCGTGCATTTTCTATTAGGAAAAGCAACAAGACCACAAGTAGTAGCTTGTATCTACACAGGACACTTTTATGTCCATAAAAATGTTTCTATAAAGCTACTGTTGATCAGAGATAAACAAATTACTTTATAACAAACTCTGGACTGCAGTTAACAAATATAATTCGTTTCTTAAATCAGTATGTATATGAGAAGCAAAAGAATATTCCCATTGGTTTGGGGTTTCTTCTATTAATATTTTACATGCAGCTTTCAGGCATTTTTCAGACTTTGCTAAAGATGGCCTTTTGCATCACCTATGCTATAAATAATAAGTATGTCACATTTTATACTGAAGTTTCATGCAACGACTGATGTACATCTTGCTGTACTCAGTAGCTTCTGCTTGTTTCTTTCTTAAATTGTGGTTGTTTTCAAGTGAAGACAACTGTATTACTGTGACTATTGCTTTGAACATGTGCAATAGCTCTCCATCCCTCTTCAAGAAAGCCACTCATTTTTCCAGGCCCTCCATTGCCTTTAAATCCAAGACACTATGTATTGCAGGTGCATGTGAGGAGTAACATCAGTTTTCAGAAACAACATGTTTCAAGGTCCTAGACCTGTTGTGTGATGATACTTCAAAGGCATTAGGAAAAAAAAAAAGTATAGAAATAAGAAAAACTGCAAAGTAAAATAACAAAAAAACCTCAAACAATGGGAGTCATAACTTGCATTAAAATACTATGAGTTTGACAATTAGTATGAATTTAAGAGTATATAAGTTGGTATGTATGATGTGTGTATACAAAATTCTTTTTCTGCATATGTCAACCTTCCAGAGCAGGGCCTCTGTTGGCTGGGGAAGTCTCTCTCTAAGGACCTCTGATCTGTCATCTGCTTGCCTGGAAGTTGAATCAAATGTGGATTTACTAAGGGTTAAAGGGACTCTGAGGCCTTTCTTCTCTCCTTAGCTCTGTGTGCTGTAATCCAATTTCCATGGCATGTGTTTTGCAGAAACCCCAACCCTTCTCTCTCTCTGTCTCTCTCCATCTCTCTGGTTTTCCTTGTTAGGGTTATATTCAGCACTGTCTGCCAGCTTGTGACTTCACATCATTAGACATTTATGGATACCTAAACCAGACAGAATTTCCTGTTTAAGCTGAAATTTTGGCTTGCCCTGCTTTTCTGCGTGCTATTAATAAAACACACTGTTTGTCCATTTCCCACATTAAGTATCTTCTTCCTGATGCTTTCTCACTTCCAGAGAGGTCTTCGTCAAAGTTTTGTTGGGGGAAAGTGCACAACTGTGGTAGGCAGAATAGTTGCTTAATTGTCAATTAACATTTCCCTTGTGTAGGTTTAGCTGCTCTAAATTGCACGAAATGGGAAGTCTGTATGGAACACAACTTAGAATGAAAAACTAAAGTTCCTATGAAAGTTATCTGTAAAACAACAAAACAGTGAAGTAATTTTTTCTCTCTCTGAATTAATATCACATGTTGCAAATACAGATTCTTTCATGTATTAGCTGCTATTAGGTATTAGTTCCAGAAAGTCTGATAGGAAGAGACAATTATGTACCTTTACTCCAAGATAAAACTGAGTTAATTTAAAATCAGGTGTCTTATAAAGGAGCAGGGACTTTACTGAATCGGTTTGAACTGTGTTAAGCCTTCAGGTATAAATTATCTCATAGCCCCACCTCAATCGTGAGTGTCTCAATTTAAAAAAAAACAAAAAAACAAAAAAACAAAAAAACAAAAAAACAAAAAAACAAAAAAACAAAAAAACAAAAAAACAAAAAAACAAAAAAACAAAAAAACAAAAAAACAAAAAAACAAAAAAACAAAAAAAACAAACAAACAAACAAAAAAAAAACAAAAAAAAAAACAAAGATGACTGTCAAGGAAAGTGAGGAATCCTCCTGGACGAGAAAGAGGACCTTCCTCTCCTCGAGCCACCACAATCTTTGAAATTAAGAGGCAAAAAATATAGAGGAGAGGGTAACAGTTCTTTACTAGAAACACACAGAACAGAAAGAAACAGAATCAGCAACAACCCCGCAAGCCAAACTTCGCAAAGCTGAGTCCCGCTCTGTGTCTCGGCGCAGTTACAGCCACGAACAGCAGGGGCGCTGTCGGGGCTCGGGGCGGCGATGGCGATCCCAAAGCCCCCGTGGGAATGGGGGCGCAGGGACGGGAGGGGACCTTCCCCTGGGCAGCGCCGGGACCCTCTCACCGTCCTTTGTTCCAGAGGCTTTGGGGAGTTAGACCCTCCGATGGGTCTGGAGCAAATCCAGGCAGTGGTGGCCACCCTCCGGGAGGGAAGGCAGGACGTGCGGAGTGGGGGGCGAGCCGGGGCCGCCTCCCAGCGCTGCTGCGGGGCCGGGGTCACCGGCGGAAAAGGAGCGTGGGGAAACAAAGTGAAGTGACCAGGAAAAACACCCAAAATCTTCCCTTACCAACTTCAGACCTCTCCCTCCAGTGCTAGTCAAACCATTAGGCTGGTATGTTAGAGGCTGTGAGCTCCCCTTTTGTTTGACTCGCTCGCAGGCTATCCCCTCGGGGACCGGCTGCAGGCAGCAGTGAACCTTTCCCTCCCCGCTGCCACGGCGGTAACGGGCAAAATTCAAGCAGGAGTTTTTAGCACCCATGAGAGAGGTCATAATCTGTCCACCACTAATGAAGTCTTTGGTGCTTACAAAATGTTTTCAGAGCAGTTTACTAAGGGGATGTAACCAGAGTTTTTGTCCCTTTTCTGACAGAGTATGAAGTATGTTTTAATTTTAATGCCTTGTATCTTAATGTTCTTGTAGGATAGATGTCTTACAGCTGTTTTTAAGTCTTGGTGTAGTTATAGTCAGAATATCACGTGCTCTTGTAAAGGAAGCTGTTTATTAGCAATAATTAATTACTTTGTTTCTTTTCCTTTCCCAGCATCTTTGAAGATGAAAGCATGAAATTGCGACAGCTGAAACTACAGAATCAGGTAAATGATAGCACTGAAGCTGGTAGAAATAAGTATAGGAAAACAAACAGCCATCTAGTGAGTTCAGAAATGGCAGTGAAGTGTTAGAAATGGTTGGTCTAAAGAAGTCATTGCTAACGTTTTTCTTTAAAAATTTTCATGGTTTTCATTAGTTTGCGTCAACCTTGCCATGATTTGTATTTTTGATGTGTTTGATACATTGGTTTTTCATATGTCCTCTCATTTCATTGGGTTTGAGTCATCGGAGTGCAGGAGCAAATCAAAAGATGGGAAAACTGCAGGAAATCATCAATTTTAAGCATCAAAGCAAAAGGAAAAGTTTCCCCGACCTACAGAAATATCTCCTTAACACTGCTGTTGAGGAAGATTTACAGCACCTTTGGACCTTTTTTTGTTTCCTACAGAGAAAATATTTACAGCCAAGCATGGGTGAAATGTTAGGTTATAGATCTCAGTTTTTGAAGTGCTGTTTGCTGGATGCTTACATCACCATATTCTTCAAAGCAATAAAATATCCATGCTTAATATTCTTTCTCTGTGAAATTTCAAATGCTTATAAATAGATTAGAAGATGTAAGATTATTATGATTCTCTAGCTGGCCATTTCATATGAACCACAAATCACTGTCTTACATTAAATTCATCTTGTTTAATTTAAAGTATGGATTTTAGAAAGGCATTTTCTCATCTGGTCTTTAAATCCAGACACAACGGTCTTCAGGGAACTGTTGCAATGGGTAATAATCTTTACCAGAACTTGTTCGTTATTTGTAGTCTGAGTTTGTTTCGCTTTGACTTCGGACAGTGAATTTATTACCAACTTTATCTGTGTCTATATAGGCTCTTACCTGAAACACTTCAGAGTCAAGGGATAGAATTTATCTTTGGTCATAATTATGGAAGCTTGGATAGTCCTTTACCTGTACACTATCAAGTAACACTTACTTAAAAAGATACAAAATTATTAAAGATTAGAAAGTACTATTTCAAGTAATCAGTAGAAGAGCATTTAGTAACAAATGCAACTTGGTAAGATGTTCCAAAACTACGACTGGTCTGACTGTGTGGTGGTGCTGGTCTGGGTGGAATTCTTGCAGAGCAGCTGTCTTTTGAATCATGAAGAGGTCAGTTTAAAGAATTCATTCCCTTTTGCAATTCTGTTTCTGTCTTTCTTGGATTTGGTGGAGATTGCAATCATCTGCAAAATCAACAGCTAGAAAATGTCACTAAAATATGTTTTAACAACCCCCGCTCCTTTGCAGATGAAATTTGTTGAGAAATGCTAACAGTCTCTAATTTCTGATTTTGTATTGGATTTGAATATTACTTTTAAAGTCTATTTGTACGTGAATAGTACTATGCCTTCTGAAGAAGCAGAGGTCAATAGGAGTTCACTACCAGATATGATGGACTCATTGGTTGTAGCTGATGCCCTGCTTGATTAATTTTTCATAAACGTTTATAGGAATTGGGATAAAATAAATACAAAATGTTTTAATCCAGCAGGATCATGTATAGAACCTGTGGTCATACAGAGAATCTGGAATAAGTATTTGGCACAGCAGAGATATATGCCTGTCATCCATATTCATAATGGGTTTGGAAACCCTATAATTGCAGTAAAGTATTATTTATAATAGTGCATGACATCAAGTTCCATCTGTGGGCCAGCTCTGACTGCCAGGATGCTTTTTTCTGCTGGACGTGAGGCATTAGCGTGTGGTTACTCAGGAAGCGCTTACTCCCTCATTAGTGGGAGGTTTTCCTATCTTTTGAGGTGCCTGCAGTTCCAAGTGCAATGCTGCCATCTCTCTGTGCCTGGAGAGCACGAAGCCTGACGTGTTCCTGAATGCTCCTGGGGTGGTGCATTACTCTTGCCACAAGGTTTCATTAATGCCACCATCATTAGCGTTGCCACTGCTGCCCCAGCATGAACTAAGGAGTAGCTGGAAGAGTGGAGAGGATGTTTCTGAGTGAGGATCCATCCCATGTGCCATACTAAGGTTAGGACTGTGCCAAATAGTAAGTAGCACAGTATTGCACTTTTGAGGGTGGAGGGGTTGAAACCTTCCTGTATACCACCTTCCTTCCCATCATCACAGCTGCAGAAAGAATACTAAACTAGTTGTCTTACTGCTCTGCTAAGATACATTCATTGGACTTCTTGATGTGTGGGAAACTTGTTTGGACAGGAGTTGGTGGTTTGCGATCCTTTAATTTCCCTATGTTCTGATGCTACTGTTTTCTGTGGTGCAACGAAAATGTTTCTGAAAGTATTTAATGTGTGGAGTTCACAAAATCCTGAGCACAAATCATGATAACCTGTATCTATTATTTAATTAATGGGTTGTGTTCTGGTGTACTGTTCGTGAACTATCAAAATTTTATGTTGTAATATTATATGAATTTTTGTTGTAGCACATAGCTGGAGGAAAAGGCTAGTCAGTAGACAAAACGAAACAAAATACAGTTTCCTTTTTTTCTGCTTCCTTAGTGGAATAAGGCCGGGAATACACTGTGTTGAAGAGCAGGCTGCCACCGCATGGAGAGAAAATGAACTACTATTTACTGTCCTACTGTCCTGTCTGTGGACTTGGAGATGCTTTTTCCATTTCAATTAGCAAAGTATTAGAAAGAAGCCTTTTTAAAATAAATTAGATTACTATCAAGTTTTGCCACTTTGATTATTCTGAAGTTTGTGCAAGAAGAAGGTTGATCACATCTACCAATAGTAAACTATATGTTTTAATATAAACGGATCCCACCAAATTGGTGAGTCCTAGACACTCTGTGATGAAACACAATGCACAATGTACAATAATAATAATAAATTTAGACTGGTGACCAGTGAAACATTTTTTAAAGTTTATGTAGTAGACTAATTCATTAAATAACTCTCCATGTTGATCCCAAATTCAATTTTGCATTCTAGAAATAGCTGTGTATTTTCTTACTGCCTTTAGGATGTGTCTGTTTTGTTGGGTCTTTTCTTGTCTATTTGTCAGGTAGAGAAGCCTTGACAACAGTTCTTCTCAAATCCTTATTCTAAGGCTAATGTTTTGGTTCTTGTTTCTCTCTCTCCTTTAGAGATTTATAAATTATCATGACATTTGTTACTTTTCATCAGCATTAATTTAAAAAATAAGGAACACAAACCAGCATAAACTCTTCTGGAAGGTCTGACTCTCTAGAGAACATATCTGCAATTAGCAGTTTCTGAGAAATTGACTTCTACTGCTTATTTTTCTTCTAGACCAATGTGATGATTTCTTTGGAATTCTATGTAATTTTTGTTCTGCAGTACAATCCTTGCAAATAATTCTTCAATAGCAAATACCACCCATATTGCAGTCCAGTCTTCAAAGTGTAATTCTGAGTTTAAAGAAAAAAAAAGTAAATTTGTTTGAGTTTTTTGTTGGAGTTTTTTTGTTTGGTTGTTTGATTGGTTTGGGTATTTTGTGTATTTGTTTTCTGGAAATTTTTTAGTTTTGGTTGTTTTCAAGTTTATTTTAGATGAGTGAAAAAAGCGGAAATAATAAAGAGCCAAGGGCTGAGTTGTGTTGGAATTCCTCAGGGAGAGGTTGCCTGAGAAACTAATCTCAGTTGAGACAAAAAGCCTAGTAGGAGAGGGAAGAACCAACAAGAGAAAAAGAGTAACGGGAGAGGAAAGGGCTCCAGAGATGTCTGTGTCTCAAGCGGATTGAATTGTTGGTACTGTTTATCTCATGGGCCCATTGAGACTCCAAATAGTTTGATGGAGAAATGGTTTCTGTCATCAAAAACAACTTCCAGAGGTGTTCAGTACCTAAGAGGCAGCCATGGATAAACTGCGTGTACAGTAAGGAGCTTGCACATTGTTTGCATAATGGTGCAGAATATTAAAATATGATTTTTCCTTCTTCATGCGTCACCGTAGTTTTTAAGGATTAGGCATGTCTGTCTTTAAAATGGTGCAGTGTCCCCATTTGCCTTGATTTAAGTCTAGGAGCTGTTTTTATTCCTGTTTAGTAGGAAATTATAAATCTCAAATGTATATGCGTCTTTGAAAACTAATTTTTATTTTTTTAATATGTGGATTTACCATTCTTTGCATTCAGTCCTGAATTACATGGAAAAGTTTTGCAAGGTAGATCAGTTTTCCTTTTAGTGGATCGTTCCTATTTTAATTACTGTTGTTTATTTATTTGTTTGCCCCCTCTAAGTCTTATCTATCAGCATTGGTTTCTGGGAACTATTTGCTTTAAGTTCTCCCTGTTAGATGATAACTTGGGAGACAAAAACCTTTTCCTTTGTAAGTCTTGAGTATTTCATATTGGATTATAATTGACTGCTGAATTTGTCTATTTGTATTAAGGATTGCTGCAGTTTAGAATGGATGAAAGGATTTAATGTTGGTGGTCTCAGGATAAATCAGAAAATAAGCAGGTGTCCATGTCACCTGTCAACCCCTCATGGAGAATGAAAGGCAATATCTCACTCCAAAGCCAGAGTGGTATCTGTGTCTAGGATTTTTGTAAGAGAACACAAGAATATTTCAGGTTTATTTGAGATTCTGATCAGTGACATGTCATTGCCAATGGCTGAGACATGGTTTCTGCCTCTCTAGATGTGGTTACTCATCTCTATTTCATGCTTTTCTTTATTCCAGAGAGCTCTTCTAGAGAAGAAGCAGAGGAAGAAACGTCTTGATCCATTGATGGTACAGCCAAATCCTGAGGCAAAGCTGCGTAGGTCAAAGCCCAAGGGCTGTGAGGAGCAGACTCCTCTAGTAGAAACTCCTACCCCTGTCCGCAATGATGTTATTTTACATGGTAAGTAATCAACCTGATTGCAACAAAGTTCCCCAAAGTGCATTATATGTCCCCCATGCAGGCATTATATGTCACAGATGGGCACCTACATTGCTGGGGCAGTGGTCAAGTGATAAACAAGACTGATTACATAACTTCCTATGTACAAAAGTAGAATTGTAGTCCAGTATGGTTGAGCAATACTAAACTGCAAAACAAACGTAAACCTCGCCTTGGATTTTTGTGACAGCTGGAAATCTTCATGTAAGTAATCTCTACCTTGTGTTAGTCTAGAAGAACTGTAGAACTGGGCTAACTACTTCTATAGAGGGAGATACAAATCCAAAGTAAGAAAATCTTCTGAAGCTGTCAGACAAAGACAAGAAAATAATTCAGTTGTGACTGCTTCTACTTTTCCTTACAGTGTCATGGCATATTCCATCTCAAGATTACATTCAGTGTTATGAATACTGATTTAGGTTCCTGATGGTTTTTTTTCTGTGGGCCTCAGTGAGACCACTGAAACATGACAAACAAGCTATAGTGGCCCACAAAGTCACAGGTACAAAGTGGTATAAGGGCTAAAGGTAATAACTTGGTGGTTTCAAAACAGTAAAAAATTGCAGTAAAATAGTGACCATGCTTTTAGGAGTGAAAAGAGTTACAGTATTGAGAACCTTAAGAGTCCCTTGTCACAGGGAGCAAAAAGCAACAGTAATGAAATCCTTACACTCCAGTAGTGTCAGGAAATTGTTTATGAGAGCCAGGATCCCATCAGCCTATCAAAAAAGTAACAGGAAACATTCTAAGGCTTTGAGATGCATGCTATTGCAGGATAATACAAGCATTATAGTAACAGCAAATTAATATGCAGAGTAGATTTTTAAAAACCCAAATAAACCAGTATTATGTGGTTTGAAGATCACATTTGGAACTATGTTATCCTCTCTCGAATATTTTTCGCATTTTCCACATGTCTTTCAGGATCACAGAATGGGGAGGAAAGTGGCAATGTCGATGGTACCATTTTTGTGTTTAAAATCAGGTATAAGAAAGTTTCTATGAAATGACACTTTCAGGTTAAAAAGAGTGAGAGAAAAGATTGATAGAACTTCTAAGGCAGGAATCTTCAGTAATACTGAAACACAAACTAACTGCTCACTAACTTTGTAGTTCTGAGGCTTCCTCAGTGCCAACAAATCCTATAAAGAGTGATAACATCCATAAACGTGCCAGAAATACAATCACTAGATAAAGCAGTAAAGTTTTAAGAAGGAAAAGAGTGGGAAACTAAGAAATCCAAAGCTGGAACTTACATACTGCTTGCTACACAAAAGCGTATATTAAGTATTATGCCAGACCCTGACATCAAGATGTCTCCACCAGTTACAAAGTGCAGTGCACAGCTCTGTTGCATGTTCAAACATGGAAATTTAATTTCTAACGAAAAGATAGAGGGCATCCATTTACAGTTTTTTTGCCTGTGGCTGTAAATATTTTTATCAAATTGACTTGTGATGTTCACTGTAGCACCCTCACTTACTGGCACTGAAGCAGACAAAGAACATGAAGGAAGACAGAGTAGTTGCCTGTAAATAATTTGAAGGATATCATTGTGCAAATGACAAATACAACTAATTTTAGTTGTTTGAACCCTCATAAAAATGTAGATACAATATTTAGAGAAACTGATGCTTGGTATGTTTAAAGTAATGAGCAGTTTGTACCAGAGGCCTGATTCCTCCCAAGTCTTCTCACAAAAATTGAACAAATATACTTCAGTACTTTAAAAGGGTGCTTGAGCAAGGGAAGATGAAAAGTACTACTATCCTGGGATGCATTCTTAGCTGTAAAAAGTAGATTTTAGAATTCTGTTTCCTTTTGGCCTGCAGGTATTGATGGACCAGCTGCTTTCCTGAAATCAGAAGTGCAAGATTTGGAGACCAAGCTCCAAACTCTCTCTGCTGGATCTACTGGAACAGAAGAAAACACAGATAAGGAAAATGATGGAGAGGCTCTAACAGACACAGCAGGCAAGCCAGATCTGCAAGAAATATTACAGAAACGAGGTAAGAGTTAATAATGGGCAAATGTCTTTTTCAGGGCTCTTCTACTTTTAAAATGTTTTCTAGTAGCATTAAGAAACCTTAAAAATATGAGGAATCATGAAACAAATGTCTGTAGGATATTCCTTTTAAATGCACAGCTAGGAGATTCTACGTGTGGAAGTGTAGTACTGTAGGTCCTTCCTGTGATATTAACTGGAATGTACCATTTATGTTTTAAGAGTTTATCAATGTGCTGTATAATTTCTGACCTTTCCAAGGAAGTTGCTGACAAAATGCTATACTTCACATTTTGCTATAGTATATGGGGTATTTTTATTCCAGCTATGTTATATCTGGATAAGATGCTTGAGTATTTTCACAACTGCAGAACCATCTATAGCCAGTAAATGCTGTAACTTAATTCTTTATGACATTAACAGGAAGGGTGTTTTTTCTGAGTCAGAGGCTGTCACAATCAACGGGTTTAGCATTTTATATTCAACAGTGATATCCCATTGAGTAGTTCCCTAGTGGAGTGTCAAGCTCTGTCTGCCAAGTACTGCCAAGTTGCTGCCAGTACTACAGGAAACCTTTTTTTGTTGCATTCAGCCTCAGCACTTTGCAGCAAAATATTGGCCAGTGTTTAATATAGTACACAGGTTGTTTTTGTTTTGCAGAATGTTTTTTGTCTCCCAGAATGTTTCCAATACACTTTAGGAATTGGGATACTACCATATATAGGACTACTTCGATCCAATTGTCAGATGCCACAGCTGCTTACCTATGGATAGCAACATTACACAAGAGTTAGGAGAGGAAGCAGGAGAGAATATCCAGTAACTTCAGGGGAAATTAGTGGAGGTAGAATATAAACAGTGAATTTTGAAATTGGCTGGAGTACTAGGGATAACGCCTTTCCTCTTTCCAAATGTCCTTTGGGAAGTTTACTGACAGGTTGTTAAGACTAGATTTTTCTCTTTTATCTGAGACGTCCAGCAGTGCCCCTTCTACGCAGTGTCATATTGGAGCACTGTTATAACATGGTCTCTCAGAAAATAATTCAGTTTAGCAGGCTGACTGTGTTCATTTTCTATAATGCTTTATGTGCTTTTCCATTCTACAGCCAAATTAAATAATGGAATCAAAGAACAAAATTACACAGCTCCAAATGGAAGGAAAGACCAGTGATATGTACAGAAGCTCTTTATCCAGAGTTATTTTAGTTATATACCCACGGTCATGTCTACGTAACTGTGCTTAGGTTAAGATTAAATTAATAAGTCCTGGAACTACTCAATCTGTGCTTCCATTTTAAAAATCAAGTCTTTAGTAGTATTCATGAGACCTGAGTGATATTGGTACTGAGGTAAGAAGAGGAAGGGCTCTTGCTGAAAAATTAATGTACTCCATTTAAGTCTTAAGACTAAAGGGAAATGATAAACTATGTAAATTGTACAGAGTCCAATTTACAGGATAGGCATGAGCATATTGATCTGGATTTTTTTCAGTTGTTCATAAGACATGGAGGACGTTGCATGAAAATAGGCAAAATCAATTCAATGACAATGTATACAAAGCAATATGTTCCATCATGTAGTATAATGTAAAATACATATTAATAAAAGCCTGACAGCTGCTTAATCACCTGCACAGTGACAGCTGCAAAATATCATTATGGATTTGAATTACAAGGCTCAGGAAGCAATATAGCACATGAAGAAAATCAACAGTTGAAACAACAGAAATTATTAAAAGAGTGAGTAGCTATTCAACAGTAATATATGAATTAGTGATGCCATGAACTCAAGACACCTTCTTTCAGAGATTACATGCTTGCTCCTGTATTTTGACAGGAATTTCAGGCAGTCTGAATTTTGATGAGGAGGACACAGAAGAAGAAGCTGGTAAGAGACCAGCATCTCATTCACCACACCCTGAATCTGAGAGGCCTAGTTCTGCATCCAGCGAGAAATCTTTTGCAGTAAGTGTCTTGAAATCCATTTTTTATAAGCCCTGGCCACATACTTGGTTTTAGTATGAACTCCTTGAGCACTGTGTTAAAATACAGTAGTTGCAACTACAGTTGCCAGCATATTAATCCCTGAAGGCAGAGGAAGGTCGTGATTGTCAGGCTCTCTGACTGAAGGGCTGTTGAGTTAAACACAAAGACCTAACAGTGATCTAAGGAACAATGGTGGGTGGAGGATCCCAAGTGCTGCTCTAATCAGTGAAGATGGGAGCACTATGACCCTCAAAGGAGCCAGTTTGGGCCATTGTCTCTGGTGCAAAATGCACCAAAATGACTCAGAGAAGCTTTGAAATGTCATGCAGATTTGAGGGATCATTTCCTGAAGGATTATAGCATTTGTTGTGGGATGCCAGGGAGAACAGAATTTTGGGATGGAACAGGGAATGCTGCCTGGGAATTTCACCAACTTTCTACGGGGTGTTTAAGGAAAGGAATTTAAGATGGAAACGACAGGTGTCAAGGTGAATCAGGGAGTAGTAAGCATGGGAAAACACGGATTAAAGGGTGTAAAAGGCATCAGATGCGTGTAAACAGCTGTGTGCTTGTGTGCCCAAGTCTTATGCCTGATTATGACAGTGTGTCTGACCATCTTAATAGATTCAGTTTCTATTTCCTGTATGAATGTGTCCTCTTGTGTATTTGTGTGTGTGAGGTACATACATATGTTGACAAATCATGTGCTGTACTAGCCAGTGAGTTGGAAGAGACCAGCATCAGGAAAACACAGGGTCTGAGCTAGGTCAGACCAGATAAAGGCCATAGGGTTTGGGCATAGATACTGGACAGCCTTAAAAGTCCATGCTACTATTCAAAAGACCTCTGTGAATATATTTGAGGTGACTGTGTGTATGTTGTGTTCCACTAGGGAAGGAGTAGTACAAGTGGCCTAGGTGTCAGATACTTGGGAGACTGGGCTCTGGGTGCAAACTGCTGGAGATTCACGGTGGGAATGCTGGAGACAGGAAGGGGTGAGAGCCACTAGTGAATTTCAGGTCTATGTGCATGTGCCTGGGCTATTGCCTCAGGTTTCCTGCTGGCTGTAGCTGGGAACAGGGATAGAGCTGCAACTTTATCTCCAAGGCCCTGTAGAAGAGGAATCTCTTGGGTGCTACAATTGAAAGATTCACCTACCTCTAAGAAAAAATTACTTTAATGACCTATACCAGATTTTCATTAGAATTCCAATTCTTTTGGTGACCATAACTTGCATCCAGACTGTACACATTGTTCTAAGGCTCTTCCAACATTTGGTTGGTATGGTTCCACTAGCAGCTTACTCCATTTGTGCTACTGCTCTGAACCAGCATTATTTCAGCACTCACTTAAGTCACAGAGGTTCCAGCCTGTCTTACTGCAGTATCCATCAGTCCAGCTTTATCATGCTGCCTTATTTCACACAGAGAGTTTGAAGTCCTAAAAGCAGAAAGTCTCTTTGCTTAGAATATTTACAGCATCTCATCCTATCTTCCCCTTCCTAGAAATTGTTTGGTTAATGGGTACTTTTCCTCCATTCCTCATGGAGGGTTAGTCTTTCCTCAGAGTAAAAGTCTTCAGCCACTTTCTACAGAGAAACACAGGTGTTGTCCTGTTTAACCTTTCTTTCCCCGCTATCTTCTGGATATGATATCTTGTGTTTCAAAAAACCTTTATTTTCTTCGGGAATACCAGAGTCTTTTGTCAGATATCAATTTTCTAATATGATGCTTCTTCCCACAGGAAACAGGTGCTTCCTGTAGTCCATCCCCTCAGGCAGATGCACAGCTGGGAGAAGTGGAGAACTTGGAGGATTTTGCATTACGCCCTGCACCCCGAGGTGTTAGTGTCAAGTGTCGAATCACTAGAGATAAGAAGGGAATGGACCGGGGCCTCTTCCCCACTTACTACATGCATCTGGAAAGGGATGACAACAGAAAGGTACTGGAAGCAGCACACCTTATCTTGGCTGCTATACTCCTACCACAGATTACTTTTGCTGCAAGGGAGAGCTTCTGGTAAGACAGTAGTAGCTGAGGAAAGTCATTTGAGGAAAGCATTTGAGGACAGCTTATATTTGGATAAGGCAGTAAGGAGGGAATTAGCAGGTTTAAAAACCATAATAAAATGAAAAATGAAATTAAAAAGTATAAAGATGGTAAATGTTGAAAAAAGAGCAGGAAAACTGAGCTGCTCCAGAAGAAAAGGGGCAATATTGGAAAGGACAGTTGCATTAAAATTAGAATGCTGAGTGAGCTGACTGGAGGAATAGTATTTCAAAGTGTGCACTTTGGAAGAGATCAAAATTGTGGAGACAGTAATATCAACACAGAACAAAATGAGAAATGGAGAGAAAACAGTTTGGATAGCAATGCCTCTGCATTCTTACAAAGCACCAGCCTTGATCAGTTTTGTATTTCCAGACATTCCTTCTTGCGGGGAGAAAAAGAAAGAAGAGCAAAACATCCAATTACCTCATATCAGTTGACCCAACTGATTTATCCCGGAAAGGGGAAAGTTTCATTGGAAAACTCAGGTGAGAATCACAGATAGACATGCAGGATTTTTGTTTTCAGTTGTGGTTATGATGGGCATTCTGTATCAATTGAGAGATAATGAACTCGCCTTGTTCTTTATTCACTTGGGTTGACAGCCGCCTTCAGCACTATCATTCACTGTGGCAGTTCAGAGAAGAAGTTCTGTCTAGATGCTTTTCCAGGATAGGTTACAGGTTTAGTTCACTGTGGCACTGCATGGAAGCTCCTTACTGAGCTGGCAGTAGGAAGATTCAGATGGCAGGAGATACCCGTGTGTGTACCAATACCTTCAGAAGAGGACAAAACTTTCCACTGATGCCTTTCTTTCTCTGTTTTTCCATAACCTGACATTAGGTCAAATCTCATGGGAACTAAATTTACAGTCTATGACCATGGAGTTAACCCAATCAAGGCACAAAGTCTAGTGGAAAAGGCTCATATGAGACAGGAGCTTGCAGCTATTTGTTACGTAAGTACTGCCTTTCCCTTTTTGCCCCTTACTTCTTTGTGTGCCTGGTTATGGAGGAAACGGGGTTTACAAAATCATGCTTCTATCAGCCTCCCCCACTTAACTTTGGTACCAAGTAACTAATTTCAACCAGATACAACAAAGGGCAGAGGCCTCAAAGGTAAGTTCTTAAAAGTTTAATGAAGAAAAAAATAAAATCAATGCCAAAAATCTTCTGGGAGGGAAAAAGACCGAAACTAACATCCTGATGACCTTCTTACCTGGCCTGTTGGTCATTGTGTGGCCAATCAGCATACCATTTACATGGAGCCAGCCACTGCACGAACTGCCTCTTGCCCTGCTGGTATCTGGCAGACACTGAGAAGGAATTGGGAGAACCCTGTGAAGTAGAATTATTTTTTTCAGAATCAGAGCCATTTTGGGGGATAGGAGGGAGCTGCTATTACTTCTGTAGCAGCTTGTTGTTGGTAAGGAGGTGGTTCTAGGGAAATCATGATTCATTAGTTCTGTCCTAGAGATATTTTCTTCACTTGTGAATCACCTCGGGCAAGGCTTCAGAGTGAGTAGACACTTGAGGACACTCTGGTATTACGTGAGGGTTCTCATGTCACGTTGTTTCATGTTCCAGTCCTACAGTTTGAGTAAAATTTGAGTTTCTCTACAAAAATGATGACTGTCAAGTGGAAGGATTTTTTTCCTTCTTACAGGTATGGCAGCAGAAATTTAAAGATGCATTAGCCTACAGGAGCATCATCTTGATTTTTTGTTTTTGCTGTTGGTCTTAGTCACACTTGGGAGCAAAAGAAATTGATGTGACAATTGCATTACTATCCTGTTTGCAGAAATATTACTGGGTATTTTCTTTGTATACAGTATTCTTCAGTTCCCTACCTAGCTGGACACAGCAGGGTGTTAAAATAAGGACAGCAGTTAATATAGTCAGCTTTTTAAAATTCTGGAAATATCTGTAAGAAGTTTGTAAAATTTATATGTGAAGCAAGTCTGTACCCTCATTCTTACATGTGCCTCTAGATTTTCTGTAGTGAAATAATAGAGGTTGCTACTCCAAAGACCTTTCTCTGTGTCTGCAAAATACACTAATGTTAGAAGAAGCTGTATCACTTCTATCAATCAATCAATTCAGTACTTCTAAAACACTCTGGCTTTTTAATTGGTCTTTGGGAATTTTAAAGGTTAGCACTGACATTGTTACTGAATACTTTGAATGGGCCACTGGATTTTGGCTGACATTATTAAATGTATGATTTAAGAATACCAGGACTTTTTCCCTTTGGTTTTTGTACTCAATCCATTTGGAGCAGTCTCCTGCAGTACTCTGGAAAAATCTGCCTGACTTAAGGTTCAAGCTTGGATAGATGCTAAATACTTCCCTTTCTGGGTCTGTTCTTAGCTATTTACAAAACAGCATAATTTGAGAGGAAATTGTAGGTATTAAACACAAATAACAGCACAGAGAAAGAATGTAGTTTGTTGTTCAGGAATGTTTTAGACTACCTAGTGACATACAGATAACCTAGACACAAGTCAAAGATGTTTGGCTTTTATCATACTTAATGCTTGTTCAGTAGCAAGATTTCAGAGTATTATTGCATCAGATGCAAAAACTTATGCCTGGAAATTGCACTTGTCTAGTTTTGTTATAGATGTTTCAGTGGGACAATGGGTATCTCTAAATTAGTTAATACCTTGTATGTCTTACAACACTGTTCTCTAAATGCAAGAGAAAGCAGTTCTCAGGGACTTAACACAGCTGAAGTTATTAATTGCTACTACAACTGTAGTCAGCAAAACTCTAAAAACTAGTACAAATATGGACACAAATTCAATTTTGCTGTCTTTCCTTATTTGAGATGGAATATCCCATTTACTGAAAATAATGTCTTTCTGTGTCTTTCAGGAAACCAATATCTTAGGATTCAAGGGTCCCAGAAAAATGTCTGTGATCATTCCAGGAATGAATATGAATCATAAGCGAATTCCAATCCGTCCACGAAATGTGAGTTACAGAGTTTGGTCATATTTCAAATTTGAGGAAGAGGTTAAAATTTTCCTGTGGATGTCTGGGTGTTACTGACAATCAGGGTTTAGATCAAGGTTGTTAGTACCCGCAGGTTTAGCAAGTCTAGTGGAGAGTGTAGCCTAAATGTGTTGAGCAATTAATTCTTCCCTTTTATTTAATCTGTATCCTTCTGAATAATGTTTCTATACTTATGTGTCCTTTAGTCAGCCTGAATATTGTTTACTTATCTATATATTGCTGCTATTGCACCTACAAGCCATGCTTGTGGTTGGACCCTGTTACCCTGAGAGCTGGATGAACACAGGACACGCTTGCTTCTCCCAGGGGCTTGCATTCTCAGCCAGGATATGAATTGCAACATATAGTTAATAGATAAGGTGGTATGCTGGTATAGTAGCAAGAGAGTAAGTATGTTTTTCATCAGAATGCTGCCAGCCTCTTGGTGTGAGTCACAGAAAAGGATTCTTTAAAAGAAGGAAGAGGGATGAGGAGAAGGATGGAGTTTCGTCATAACTATTTAGAGAGTATTCTCCTACACTTGCAGGACGTTCTAGCTAAAAGTTTACAGAACTGTATCTGAAGATATATTAAGGTGTATGATGAAAAATGTTTGGTTCCCTTAATGTGGGTTTTATGCTTGATGTGATAGAAGACCAAAAGGCAGAAAAAACAGGTGCCAACTAAGATATGGCCAATATTTTAGGCTAGAAAATGTTTTTTTTGCAGTCATATTATGAGTAGATATGAGTAGGACAATGTATTTCTTGAGGTCAGAGAAAAAATTCTTGAAGACTGTAAATTCAGAGTCATGAGTGCCTAGAAAAGGGATTTAATTTTGCATATGGGCAGGAAAACTGTATCTGCAAGTGGTCACTTATTCCTTGTCTTTCCATTGGTATTGCCGTCTCCCCTGTCAGTACAGTAGTGATGCCATGGCCCTGCCTTTATTTTTCTCCCCTGTTTTCCCAACTGTTTTGCTATCAGACAAGCATACTGACAGTGGACAAGGCTGTGCTGGTTTCAAGGTAAACGGGCGGGAGAAATGAATCCAGCTTGAGAGAGATTCCGAGTTACAATTTATTAAAAAAATTACAATAAATACAATGGTACAGAGAAAAAATTGGTTTTAATCCACAAAAATCAGATGTATAACCCAGTACCCTAGGGCACAAACAGAATGGTGCTTGTCAGCCCCTGTGCTGAGCGCCACATGGTCCCCCTGAGTACAAAGTAAAAGGAAAGGAAAACCTGTTGGTGAGGATGATGGTCGCAGTCTGGTTGAGAGTGGCAGTCACAGTCCTGCTGAGGTTCTGGTTTTCCCCTGGATCCGATGGGTGGTACCAGAAGTTCCCAAGCCCCAAGATTGTATATGCTCAGGTTCAGGTGGGAATGCCCAGTACCTCCCCCAGGGCGAGGAGTTTCACAGTGGGTGCTCTGTGAGTCATGGGATGTTGGCCCATTAGCAGACATGACCCCTCAGGCTGGGTGTGAAGGTGCTGATGCTTCCCCTGAGGGGAGTTATCAAGCTGAGTCACTCACCTGAAGACAGGAACACTCCTCTGTCTCCCAGGGTTCTTTAACACCCAGCTTGTAGCCTGAGGGGTCAGGTGTGCCCTGGGCAGCTGCTGTAAAGGATCCATTATTAGCAGTTCATCAGAAATGACACAGAGGGTGTAGAATACACAGTTTTGGTTATACCCACATAGTGATAACCTAGTCCCAGCCCTTGTAACTAGGACAAAGGCTGAAACACAAAGCTGTTCTGGAAAGTTGGCAAAGCTTTCAGTGTAGATGTTTGACTCTGTTTTTATCCTTTCTTCTCTCTAGCCTGATGCCACTAATTAAGAAATATTGCTCCCACTTCAAAGGAGTAAAAATGCACTTTGTTCATGCCAGTACTCAAAGTTATTTTTGCATCTTTAAAACATAAATCAAGATAAAATCAAAGATATAAAGTAACTAAACTGAACAGTAAGTTTCATTTAGGTTATACTCAAAAATCCATTATCATATCTGTATAAAATACTAAAGTAGGTACTGTAGCTGTATCAGTCAGACCTACACAACAGGTTGTTTTCTGAGCATTTTTGCCTGTTAATAACTTCAGCTTGGATTTTTTTTCTTGGGATATGTTATTTCAGTTTGAATTTATTTGTTATAGAACTTGGAAAATTAAATCATGTCATGTTTCATTACAGTTTGAACCTCTTCGTAATTCACTGTTTGTCAAATTTAATGCACTGGTTTACTTCCTTTATGTTTTTGTTTGTTTGTTTGTTTTCTTTCTCTCTGTTTTTCATACTGTGCGTCACTTGTTAGGTCAAATAGGATGACATTTAACCTTACAGCCTGCTATAGCCTTTGGACTTTGTACTGTATCACTGAAGGGCCTGGCACTATGCAGTTAGTTGTAGATTATTTGCTTTTATTTTGAAGTTTAGAATGTTAGAAGTGGAAACTGGATGGAATAGGATCAGAGAAAGCTCAGAAGGGATTCCTGCCAACAGGATGGCAGTCATCTGTAGCCTGTGAATTTCTCCCTTCCCTATACACACACACACTTCCTTCTCTCACATTCTTTTTACTTTTGTTTGGAGTGGAAATATGGTGATAGTTTATTTAGTGGAAAGGAATGCTTGGATTGGGAATCTGTGAAAGTATCTTTCTGGTTCTTGCAGGAAGTTGTCAGTAGGACTGAGTTTGTGTCATCGTGTTTCATTAAACAGGGAATTGCCTTCAAGTGACAGAGTGCACACACCAGAGAGGCAATACACAAAACCAGAGCAATTCTAAATCTGATAAATACGTTTCTTTCTTCTGAACAGGAACATGAAGGTCTGCTGTCAAAATGGCAAAACAAAAATTTAGAGAACCTCATTGAGTTGCACAACAAGGCTCCAGTCTGGAATGATGATACTCAATCCTATGTTTTGAACTTCCATGGAAGAGTCACTCAGGCCTCAGTGAAGAACTTCCAGATTGTCCATGACAATGACCGTAAGAGTGATGGAGAGTGTGTGGGACTTACTCAAACAGGGAGAACACAATTAATTTCATGAGGGTTGGGAGGAATAGGACACGCTTCCTGAGAAGGGAGACTGGGTGAAGGAATTTAGCTCAGGATTGTTGGGGATTTCTGAGCTGTCAAGAAAATTATATAAGGCCTCTCTTTTTTCTGGACACTGCTCTCCATTGCTGCAACAGAAGATGGAGTGAATGCAAACTTCATGAAGGGAAGGAAAAGTATTAATATAGCACTTTCAGCCCAGCAAAAGAGTGGTTTGAGCTTTGGATCTGAGAAGAAAAGTAACCTCTAGAATAGCACTAACTCTAGAGAACAGATTTCAAGGCCACTCTGATGGGAAAGCATAGAAATGCCAACCACATATATTTGGGACTGCCAGATGTGTGGGTGTGTGTTTGTGGTTGGGTGTTTTGGTTTGTGGGGCTTTTGGGGGGGTTGGCATTTTTTAATTTGGTTTTGGGATTTTTTTTTTCTTTTCACTTGACTATAAAGATGTTCATCTCTGAATCTTTCTTTTCTCCCCAGCTGACTACATTGTGATGCAGTTTGGCCGTGTAGCAGAAGATGTGTTCACTCTGGACTATAATTATCCCCTCTGTGCTCTTCAGGCCTTTGCTATTGGACTCTCTAGCTTTGATAGTAAATTGGTCTGTGAATGAGAGACCACAGATTTCAAACATGGAACTCGCTCCCATGCCTGCATCTTGTAAGAGTTCCAGATGTAGTAATGAAGAGCATATTGGAAGGGAAATGGAGGACAAACTTCTACAGGCTTATTAGAAAGCAAATTCCAGCCCTCAAAGCAATGTGGGTGTTGACAGTAGACCATGTTGGAAGCAGTCTCTGCATGCATTGTGGAAGAAAAAGAAGTAGAGGTGATGATTTTGTCATTCACGTTGATTCTGCTTTCACAATCTTTGTTTACAGATGCTGCAGGAGAGTGGGCTAAGCCCACTAATTGGAACTACTTGCACCTAGGATAGAAAAATAATGGCTAAGGGTTCATATACTTCGAAACTTCCACAAAGCCTGGAAGATGATGTTACTCATGAGTTTCTGATCAGATGAATTCAGGGAAAAGAACAGCTGGAATAAGACATTCGCTCTAATACAACGCTTTTACTTTGAGAGAGGATTCTCTGTTAAGGCTGATAGTCCGTTTTGCTTTCAGTATTCTAATTGCTCTTTATCCCTTGACAGTCTTTTTACCAAATAAAGAACAATCAAATCTCAAACCCTGTCTTTTCAGATGGTGATATTGTATTCATTGCTGCTTCTGTTAAAATGGGACTGAGTAGATGATAGAATCTGACTGAATTTGACAGAAGGTAGTATGGTAACAATATATGGTACTGTCCCTGAAATGGTAACAATATATGGTACTCCATTGTTCATAAAATTTGCTACATTTCTAGGAATAGGTTTGTGACCAATTTAATTTTTTTAATTTGAGATTATCTGAAGTCATGACATATTAAAGTAGATGTTATATAAATAATTTTAACCTGACTATAATAAGGAGTTACCTCAAAAAGAGATTACAGGTATTTTCAAAGGCATCAGCAAGTTTAAAGCAATTGTATCATGAGGCTTTGCAATGTGTCCTTCAAGTGTTCCATTTTTGATACTGGATGTACTATATGGAGACTGTAGGTCACAGCATAGAACACTTCCTGATTCATACGACCTTAATTCATCAGAGTGGATTGCTGCACAGTCTGACATGGAGGGCTCATAGTGTACA
This sequence comes from Scytalopus superciliaris, assembly GCA_013400415.1. Lineage (NCBI taxonomy): Eukaryota > Metazoa > Chordata > Aves > Passeriformes > Rhinocryptidae > Scytalopus > Scytalopus superciliaris. The sequence goes on from VXBX01007387.1 coordinate 36,349, forward strand.
CAGCTGCTGTGTACTGAAGGAGAGAACAGTTCCCATCTTGCCTGTTTCATGGCCATTACACATATTCATGATGGTCCTGAAAAGATTGTCCCTCTGTTGAGACAAGAATTAGTTGTTCTTCAGCTTTGGGTATTGTCCTTGTCAGCAGACTAAGTGTTTCAAGCTGCAAAGGGCAGATATATTGCTTTTGGTCCCTGGAGTCTTTGCAGTGTACCGTTCTTTCAAATTAACAAAATTTTGTAGACATTTTCTGATATTGCCAGAAAAAAAAAGTCATGGTAATCATGTGTAAACTCTGTATTTAACTGTCAATTATGAATTGATGCTGAGAAGTCCATCTTGGGTATCTCTCGTATGATCATTCTGCATTAGCTGGTGAGCCATTGTCTTGAGATGATCTCATCAGAAAAGCAGTCAGTGAAGAGAACTTGAACCGGGATGGATCTCTTTTGTGCCTTTGTGTACTTCCTGCTCATCAGGCTGGGGATGAGACCTGGCAGTGCTTTCCACTTGTGCTCTTCTGAGGTCTTGGCTGATGGTTCTGCACTCCTGCTACCCATCCATAAAAATGAAGTCAGTTTGTGTACCTGTCTGATTATTTTTCTGATTAGAAATGTGTGAGAGAAACTGCCTTATGTTTTGGGATGACCTGGAGGTAGAATGTTAATTTCCAATTCTAGATGACTTTCTGTGTGCTCAGAAGGCCACAGTAGCATCCCTTTACTCAATTAGGCTTGTCAGGAGTGGCTCTTCAAGCTATTTGTTGACATCAAATGATCCTGTCAGGGCCTCTCAGACAAATTAAACAGACAGATCAACTGATTCAGTGCTCTTTATCAGATACTGTTTTACATTAATTGTATTTATAATTTTTATATCTAAATGAAAATAAACTAATTTATATATTGAAAAATCCTTAATTCTCAATGAGTTGGTTATTTTGGTTTGTTTTTTTTAGGATTTTGTTGTCACTTGTTGGGTGTTCTTTGTTCCTTCTTTATGAGATACTACCTCAATTTCTTCCTATCTTCTTGAAGCTCATCTCTTCTTACTCCCTCTTTTCCTTTGTAATTCTCAGTTCTCTTTCTTTGTGGTGTTGGGTTGTTTTTTTTTTTCCCCCCCATACTTTTAGAAGCTTGTGAATAAATATAGGGTTAGTCTCTCTAATACTTTCCCCCTCCCCCCCATTATCAATTCTTCCCCTACAGTTCTTGGTTTCCATTTGATTCTCTCTTTAAGATAGTTCCACTTCTCTGCCCCGTGTGTTTAATGTTTCTCCCAATGTCCAGTTAGGGCATTTGTTTGAGATGGTTCTTAATGCATTTTCCTACCTTCCATCTGAACGCCTTCAAGTGTTGAAGTACAGTAGGATTTTTTTCTGAAATGAGAACTGAAGTAATACAAGGGTAGGAGGAGCTTCAAGTCAAAGTGGTTATTCCTATTTCCACTGAGATATGTGTAAACCTCAGTAAGTGGAGATATGGTGGATCTGATAATCAGAAACTGGCACAGCTCTGTGTGTGAGTCCTATTCTTCATGCACCTCTTTTTTCCCCCACATGATTTTCTTTTGAGCCAAATTAGTCTTAGTTGGGAGAGTAACTAAGCAGGAAATACTACTGGGCATTTGCTCTTAGAACAGAAATATTAGTTGCATACATGCAAACACAATATTCTTGGAATCCCAGAGAGTTCTTAAAGAAGGAAGCTTATTAAACTGTTGAATATGAATCCTAAAGGCAGGCCTAGTGGACAGAAACAGCTCCTAGGCTGCTATAGGCTCTTTGGCTCAGAAACATGAAAGACAGGGAATGATTTGCTCTTTCAGAGGTAAGTCTGACTCTCATTGAAGTTTGTTGCTGAATTGGGTAGCAGTAGGATGGGGTTTTGTTACTGTTGGCATAATTATTATATTATATTTTACTGTGCTCCTCTACTTGCTGGTATTAACAGCTCTGTAAATCTCTCAGTTGACATTGAATTAGGTTTCCTGTTCCTGGCACAGAAGACAAGCAAAGCCTTCCCTGTGATTTACAAGTTGAGCTAAGAGCTTGTGTATAGTCTTGTTAAAAGGAAATATGGACAGATTCCTTCTTTGGCAGGGTCAGGAATCTCCTCTGCCACAACCGCAGTTTGGAACTAGTTCAGAACTAAGAAAGATCCTTAAGTTATCCTGGGGCCAAGATATTTGGCCCAGCATAAAGTTATGAAGAAGAGTAGAAAAGCAACACTGGTATAAGGGCTTCCTTCCTGACAGGGAAAACAGCCGGCTACAGCTATGAAGTGTCAAGAATTGAAAGCCCTGCCAGGAAAGACCCTCTGCCACTGGTAACTCTTGTATCTCTTTAACTGTACAGTCTATAGATTTTCTGTCTTCTCATTCCATCCCTTAACATGTTCTGTATGGAATTATTATATTCTCACTGGAAGCTGGAAGTCACTTCTTTTGGCCCAAATGGGGAGAAAAAAAACCAGAAGCAAACTAACTTCACCAGAATGCATTAAGGTAAAGGATAAGGTAACTGCAACCTGCTCTGGTAATTTAACATTTAATTCAGAGAATACATAAATGGGTGGGTGTATTCCAGAGGCTGGAATTTGTGATCATTTACTTTCATTCAATTAACATTTCCAAGCAAGGCACACAATTGCACTGTCTGCAACAAAACAGCTGGAAATTATGAAGAAACCAACGGACTAATTTTTTTTTTTAATTTTTAATTTGAGCCCTTTATTTATTAAAGGGAAAGGAATATTAATTTACTCTGAAGGAAGGCATTTTTTATAAGTGGCATAACAAAATTATTCAGATAGAATATGGGTAGGTTTGGGGAATTAGATCTGGTATCTTTGCCCAACTTGCTCTGCTTTCTGTTCTAACTGCAGTAGTTTGTTTCCACATTACCTCCCGTAAAGAAAAAAACCAACAACACTCCACTAAAAAGCTTGTATTCTCCTGAGTGAGTTTCCATCTGCAATTGACTGGGGTCCTGCAAACAATCTGCGTGATGATTCACAGGAAGGAATAGGTTTCAATTCCTTCTCTTTGAGCTATGTTGATTTGGCAAGGAAATGGGAACAAAACAATATGTTAGTCACATAATTATGAGACCTGGCCTCGAATTCACAGTGAATAGATGTGATGAGAAGTGATCTACCTTTTATATATAATTTTTTATTAAACTATATGTTTTAAAATAGGGCTTAGTAGGAAAAGTGGCTAAATTAAATCATTGCAGGGCTTAATATAACAAAAAAACTCACAAAACCGTTTCACTGACTTTTTTAACATCTTACTTATATTGTATATACTTTCAAGTCCTGCAGTTGTACCAGAAGAAAAATCTTATTTTTATGAAGTTAGTGGGTTTTGCCGTTTGGTTTCTGAGTCCTTAGGACACATTTAGAACCCGCTGTTTTCAGACCTGCTTTTCTTAATCCATTTGTTTAATATACTGAAGTTTTAAAGAAAGCCAACCATGTTATAGCTCTGCACAGGCAGTTACAGGCACACCGGGCATCTGAAAAAGTTACCTGCTAGAGCCATGAAAAAGTTTATTTTTGCAGATGGAGCTGCATTCCCGGAGCTGCTATTGGGATGCATTTTGCTAAAATTGCTGGTTTACTATTGCTTTTTGTTTTGGGGAATGCGGTTTCCCAGCCCGAGCGCGGCTCTCAGCCTGGTATCGGCACTTCGTAGCGCAGCATTCCCCTATGACCGAATCGGAAAAGCGCAGCCTCGACGTGAGGCTGCGAAAACCCGCGGGGAACATCCCTGTGCCTTTCGGGGAGTAGTTTGCCGCCCGGGATACCCTGCGGACAAACACTCCGCGGGGCTGGGGTTGGGTTTGTTTCTCAGGGGCTCGGCTGCGCTGGATGGAAATCACTGCCCGTCCCTGCCGGGGCTCCGGAGCAGCGCCGCGGGCGGGCCGGGCCGGGCTCGCAGGGATCCCCCGGGGGCTCCGCGTCCCGCCCGGGGACAGCACCAGCCGAGCGGTGGCATTCCCAGGGATCTCCCCGGCCGCGGACTCCATCTCCTCCCGCGGCCGCTCCCGGCCCCTTNGTGAGTGTGCGCTTTGTGCCTGCGCTCCCGCCGCCCCCATCCCGATCCCATCCCGCCCGCCCGGCCCGGCATTGTTCGCCTCTCCGAGCAAGGGGGAGCCCCGAGGGCCCACCCCGCAGCCGCTCCTCGCCAACTTTCTTTCCCCTTTCTCTCCGGCTTGGCGGCGGCGATGCTGAACGGGATCCTGCCCCGGCCGCTCCCCCTGTCCCAGCCCCCGCTCCCACCCCTGCGGGCTCGGGGGTGGGGATCGGGCGGGAGCGAGGGGCAGGCGCGCCGCAACAGCGCTCAGCGCTCTCTTGGCAGAAAGTCCTGGAGCTGAAGGAGGATTTGAAGCCGGTCCCCGCCGCCCCTGCGGAGCTCTTGCCTCGCTCAGGTCAGAACACGCTGTTTCACCTCCGCGGGGCGAAGGGGCGCGGGTGCCCGCGGGAGGCAGGCTGGAAGGGAGGGCTCGGAGCCGGTCATGTGCGGCAGGGCAGGCACAGCCTACAAAGGAAGCGATGGGAACATTCTCAATGGAGGCTCCGGCGGCTTCTCCCGTCGGGAAAGGGCTGCTGGCACTTGGGGAAACTCGGGCTCTCGTCGCGTCAGCTGAAAACTGCAGCGCTGCCGGGGGCGGCGGGGGGAAAGGTTTCTGTGTTCTGTACCGCTCGTAGAGATGTGGTTGCGGAGGATGGAGAGGAGGAGCAGTAGTTTCTGTAATAAATTTTAATGTAAATTATGGAAGATGCTTTTGGGGAAAAACAAAACAAAAAACTCACAAGGAAGCCCATCCGTGAGAATGCATGTGGGTTGTTGCAGAGTATTTACCAAAAGATGAGGGAATAATGTTTTTCCCAGTTCAGTTGCTCTGAAGTTAAGAGTTCAGTTTTAGTGGCGTGCCGTCGGAAAGGATTTAAAAAAAACAAAACAAAACCAGAAATAACCCTCCTCCCCCCTCCCCCAAACAAGCAGCTTTCCCAAGTAATCTTTTATCTTATGTAGATAATTCCGTTGAAACAATTTCTTGCATGGGATGTTAAAGATGGGGCTTTTTTGCCGAAGAGGGAAGAATGTAACTCAACATGTTTAAGGAGTTTTGTAAAGTGTTTCATAGTGAATGGACATATACAAGTTAAAAAAAACCCAAATAACAAAACCAAACAAACACCCAGAACTAACCACAACAAATTAGCAATTTTGTTTTTGCTTAACCTCATGTTACGCTCGTGTTACTTTCTAACCTGAAGAGTTGAGTTCCGCGACTCCTCTACAAATAAACAGCAAAAATGCTTTTCAAACGCGGGGGGCTGGGTGGGAGAGGAGATTTAGGGGTTGGGGACTTTTTTTCTCTTTTCCTATTACTGGAAACAGATCAGCTTCCCAAAGACCTGATCGCCGTGTCTGTGTGCAAAGTGAGCGGAGCATTCGTTCACCTGTCTGTCCATCTGTTTGTGTGGATGTAAGAGGTTTTATTGTTCTCCTGCAGAAGGAAGTGGGCAGTAGGACAGGGCAGAGAGTAACGGGGAGGAGCGAGAGGAACAGAACAAGGGGGAAAAGCAGAGTGGGTGTATAGCAAGTGCTACAGCTGGGTTGAAGCTGCTGTATTATTACCTATGCAATTAAAGCCTTTCGGCTTTGATAGGTTTCCTTCTCACGGCAGAAGAGCCTCGATCGTCCTCTAGTGAATACAGAGGGGCTCCCTTAATTAGGGCTGCTGGATGCTGAGGGACTCTGGTTTTCTCTGAAACTTGGGTTGGCAGAGTGAAGGGCAGTGGGTGCAGTCACCTTTGTTTTACTAAATCCTGCTGTGGATGGCTCCCTCAAACTCAAGCACGCAAACAAGGTCTATCAATCTCTAAACGGGACTATCAACTCATTGTATCCTCTTGGAGGTGATCTTGGAAGCAAATAAGTGTCTGTGAGAATGGGTGCTAGGAATTTCTCTGCTGTCTTGGTTCCTGCTACATCTTTTGTATTTTTAAATTAATTCTAGGGAAGGCTTTTGAAGTATTTTAGGTTATTATTGTGGTAAGTGTTTTAATGTTGGTGTATTACAGAACACCTGTGGGAAAATGGTATGAAAATAGTATTGCCAAGCTTTAAAGAGAAAAAGGTCTCTAAAGCACCCAGTCTTGCTTGTGGCTTACATAAAGTCAGAGTTGCTGTTGGTTTTCTTACTCGGCTGTTTGTTTCACAGAATTTGAATACAGTAAGTAGAGTTTTGAGAGGGTTGTTGAAAAGTACAGTTTCCAAGAGATGCTGCTTTCATCTCTGTTTGGAGTGACATTATGCTTATTCACAGCTTTCCTTCCTTAGTGTCACGTGTCCTTTTCTGATTTCAGCTCTTGGTTCTGTCCCAGTGTAACGCAAAGGGTGGGTCCTCAAAGACCTGAGGCTGGCACTGCTGTGGGCAGAACCTGTCTACACAGCCTCAAACTGCCCCTTTCCTGAGTTGTCACACCTCTGTGCTTTGTTGCTGCCATGGACACTGGCACTGCTCACTGACTCGGGTCAGGGGGCTGATCCAGAGGAAAAGTAACACTCTTTTAGCAAGTTAGTTCTCAGCCACATCTGTTCTCCAGTCAACTTAGTCATATGGTCACGTGTTACAGTGTCTGTAGAAGGGGGTGAGCAGTGGAGGAAGAATGGAGATATTTTCTTAGCGACATTGCCATTTTCCCCACCTTACGTAGTTCCTTGGACCATGGCTACAGTAGCTCCTGTGATAGTGAAATGAATTTCTTGGTTTTTTTCTGGCCACAGCTGTATCTTAAGAAAGTGAAAAATCAGAGTTAACCTTTCTTTAAAGATCTATTATACTTTCCCTTTAGCTCAGATTTGTCTTCTGTTTATTTGTTGGGTTTGGTTTGTTTTCCATCCCCTCAAATTCTATGTAAAAATTTTCCTGGGCAACTTTTTCATCACCTAATGTACTTAAACATCAGAAAAGTTTTCTTACTCTGTTGGAAGAGTTTTTACCTTGCTGTCCATTTCTCTAAAATGATTGCTTATTCTCTGTCTCTGAGTTTGAATTTTCTAAGATCTGAAAGCTACTAGCAAGGCTAAAATTTTAATATTTTTCCATGTCGATTATTCTAGTCCTAATGATTTTTTTTTATAGTCTTCACTTTCTTCTGTTTATCTGTGTTCCTTTTGCAGAATGAGATCGGATATTCCATGAGTTGGAGGTGATTCATCTCTCTTTGTTGCCTGAAGTGATATCTGAGCCCAGGCAGATTAAAGTCATATTGGTCATTTTGCAGAAGCATTTGCTTTGCAGACAACTCTTGCATGACTTTAGCTTCTGCTTCTGGCAGGGCTTTTTCCTCGATTTTATCTCTGGGGTTTTTTCACTGTTATTTCTTCATTTTCTTAGCATTTTTCCCACCTATTCTTATTTGTCTCCCTTGATTCTTTCATCTGTTTTTATACCGTCTAACACCCTTTGAGTTGTTTCTACCCACTGTTTGTAAACTTCTTTCTTTGTCATGCAAGTTTCACTAACATTACCTTTATTCAGTCTTGAATCTCTAGTTAAGATGTCAAAGACAACTGGACTAGCAAAGATCTCTGCAGCAAACCAGTAGGTGCCTCCTGTACCTGTTGGTTCCATTTGTATATCATTATAAATCATATCTATACTAGATGTCATATATCATTATGCTTATTTTTGAAGCTGTTAGTTAATTTTCTAATAATACGAGCAATATTTTCCAAAGCCAATTTGAAGTAATTTTGAGCTGTGATTTCCTTGAGGAGTAACAAATGCTATTCTAAATCTAAACTTACTACATCCTGCACCGTATTCCTTTCTTTCTCTACGCTCATGGCAGTTCTATCTCCCTTTGAAGAGCAATTAAGTTTATGAAGATTTGCAGTAATGGATGATCCTCTCTCTCTCTCTCTCCAACTTCTGCCAACCACCATGTCAAATAAATGCCCAGCATGTTCCTTTGTAGAGCCTTGTAAAGAAGGTCATGAGTTTGTGTGCGTGAAGCTCATTACAAAATTCAAAGCTACATGATTAGAAAGAGTTCTTCAGGGTTTGGAGGTGGTATTTTGGGTTCTTGGTTTTCTTTTCTTTTTGGTGGCTTTTTTTTTTTTTTTTATTGTTCCTGCCCCTCGGGTCCTCCTTTTTTCTGGAGATGATGCAGTTACTCCCCTTTGTTTTTAGCACTGTATGAATTAAACGTTTTCCTGCTAGGGAGGGGCAGGTTTTCCAGTTCCTGGTGCCACTGGCTGAGTCACAGGCTCTGTTTTTTCTGTTCTGTTGTAGGTTTATAATTACCTTGTTCTTACCTTTGTTAGAATGTGATTGCCAAAGGGTAGGTGTTTTACTTCACTGTATTTCTGAGACATGAGTGCCAGTGGCTTTCAGAGCCTGGGTACAAGCTTTTGAAGCATCTGCTTTGCTATTGCCAAAGAGAAAATAAATCAGTGTAGTCCTCAAAGTGCCTCCTTTCCAACAGTATGGTAACCATTAATGACAGATGTCCAGGCAAAGTCTAATCTCCTGTAACCAGGACTGCTTTAACTCAAGGAGGAAATGTCAGGAGAGCACAGAGCATGTGTGTGCTGAAATGGAAAGGGAGGATTTGCTGATGTGTCTTCAGTTCATTTTACCTGATCATAGCGGTCCTCAAAATAAAGCTCATTGGTACCAGATTAGTAGGACTTAGACTGGTCTTTTAGTCTGAAAATCTTGTCAGCTTAGGGAAAGGGGGGAAAAAAAAAAGGTGTGAAAGAGATGTTTGTATAAGAAGATTATCTCCAAGCACATTCACTGCTCTTTGAACTATCTTTATCAAAATAAATTAATAAAAAAATCCCTTTTATTTCTCTGCCCCCATTTGTTTGTGAGGGGTCTGTGTGGTCAGAAGAAAATAACTGTGCAGGGGAAACAACGTAAATCTCCATTTCTATCCACCCAGTATGCTAACTGGAAAATAGAGAAGCAGCGTCTTTCCCCCCTGCTTTTGGTCACAGGTTTTATTTGTAAGGATATGCTTTAAAAATTGGAGTAGAGTCTGTTGTTAGCTGTGTTCCTTTAAGAATCTAGTTTTGCTTGGCTAGCTGCCCCTGTTCTCCTGTAGATTAATCCAGCAGAAGGTATATAACCTGTTGACCTTCCTGGCGAGAAGGGTCTGGAAGGGCAAAGAGATAATTTAGAAGGCTCATGCTTTCCTGTAATATCTGGGGACAAGTTTAACTGTTTTTCAATTTTTGACATTTATATATTTTTTTATTTTATTTTTATTTTCTTACTGATACTTCTTTGAGGGCTGGGGGTTGTAATTACAGATTCTCATTATTTTCATTTGCGTTGTGTGAAATCGCTGCGTTCAGCAGGTTGGAAATGACAGCGTGTTTATGCCACATTTAGAGAGGAAGGAGTTCTGAACTCAAAATTACACTAGTCTTGAGTTGAAGAGAGTTTTACTGTCCCATGTATCAAACTAATAGGAGAACGGGAATCTGGTTAAAATGGCTAGTGTGTGTTTGTAAAAATTCAGGCTCTTTTACAGAAAACCAATTCTGTTTGACTTTCCCCCGTGTCAGCCTTAAGAAGGGACTATCTCACATGTAAGCTGTTAATGTTCACCTGCTGTGTGTTCCAAGTGGAGTGTGTACTCCAAAACTGGGGTGGGGACTGAATACCCCAAGAGAGTGCAGCTTGGTTGGTAACCATGAGTAGGGTTCATTCATATGATGAACATGTTTCATCATGGTTGTTCTTTACTTAGGCATTGTCTTATCACAAGTTTCAAACTCTTTTGAGCTCATGTCTGACTACTGCTAAAATAAAAACATTGACTGAAGGAGGAAAAGTCAAGAGAGCACTAAGCATTGCTTCCATTTTATATACCTGCCCTGCCTGTTTGTGGTTTGCATTTGTCTTGAGGCTTTAATGGAGAGCTTAGCCCTGGCTGGACAGGTCATTCCCACAAAACAGACCACCTGCAAGCACTGCAGAAGTGGAAATCTGACTTCATTCATCGATTGTGTGGTCACTGTCTCTGTCTATTCTCTTGTAAGTCTCTTAGCCCAGGTTCACCTATTTCTTTTCTTGGAGACTGACTGTACTTTTGGAGCTAAACATTTTCACTGCTTTGGATGAGATTTGCCAACATCTGACTCCTGTCTGAGTTCATGTGCAAGTCTGTCATTAGTGTAGTGGGAAACTAAGTATGTCAGAGTTGTGAGGTTTTTCTGGAACATCTATCTTTGAGTCCTAGACAAGAGATTGGAAGATGTCATGAACAGGAGACAGAATTAGGAAATAAGGAGATTGTGAGTCTCCATTTAGTGTTACTTGGCAGCAAATACTCAAAAGATGCTTGATTTCCAGACAGTGTTAAGCATGAGCCCCTCTGAAGTTACACCACTTGCAATTGCAAATCGCTTTTGAAGTTAACCTTTTCTTGTCCTGGAGTTTCTTGTCTAGATTTAAACCCCACTCTGATTTTGCCATTGGGTAGCTCACTTATGTCTTTTTGTTATACTTTTTGCCAGAGGTAAAATGAGGGGTTTTGAGCCTGATGGTGAGATTTTCAGGACAACTGACCTTCGGTGGATTTAAGGCCAAGATTTCTTTTCAGATTGCTGTTAAATGTTCCCTATCCTCTAATAATTTAGTGAATAATACTCTTTGGGAAAATGCTCAGCTTCATTTATTTCTGTCTCTAGCTTGGTTTGGTAAGACCCTGGTCATTTTAATCAGTCAATATCTACACTTGGCTGTACATAAGGGGACAGATACAATTTTAACATGTTAGCAACACTGCTAGGGATTCTGTGATAGAGAAGGGACATGATTATCTGACTTCCTCCTGGGTCGTTGCTTTCTAACCCTCTCTGTGCTTGATGGGAAAATGATTCCTGGTGACCACTGCTGCCAGCACGAGGGTGACTAACCATTTTCACCCTGCCACAACCTTCATCTGTTTGGGAAGCTGTGGAACACATGCCACATGTCTTGGAAAGTCAGGGAGAATGGGAGCTCTGGGAACAGTTCCCGCATGGCAGATAACAGTGACTCCCCAGGAATTCCACTGTTCCTTTGAGAGCCGGGGCCAGCCCACTGTGTGGCTCAATCCCAGGACAACCTGGCAGTGTCAATCTCTGCTGCCCTTGCTGGCTCATTTTTCTCCCCCAGCTGAGACATAAATAATGCAGTAGTCATTTTGTCAGGCCGAGACTGGTGGCCTTATGATGTGACTTGTCTATGGGAGCTGTGCATGAGTTGCCTGCCGCCCAGGATGGATCCCAAAGCTGACCAGCCCTAGACTAGTGGGATCAGAATCAGCCTGTGGGTTGTGGGGTTTTTTGTCTCCCCTCCTTAGGGCAGCAAGGCTCTGTGCTCTGTTTCCTTTATCACAAATGTAACTGATTGGATGGTGTGCAAGGCCACACACACAGCCTTATCTCATCACATCCTGTTTGACTGCATTATCCGGGGCTGCACTGATAGAAGTTCTCCTCTCTCCTTGCTTTGATTTATATCGCTCTGCTGGACACTACATCCTCTCTGTGTTTCAGCCAGAGCTGGCTACTGCAATAATTTAAGAGTTGTTTTGCTTTGCTCGGGAAGTCAGGTGCCTTTTGAACAGCAGCTGCTGCAGGCAGTTTCGGTGTAGCAAACAAACCAAGCTTGATTTTGTGTTAGGCAATGTGACAAGCATTCAGCTGGAGCCTAACCTCTGGCTGGATGTGATCTGAGACTAGTGTTTGGTCCTTTGTAAACCAGTTTTATTCAGTGGTGAGACGGAGGCAAAAACCTCACCATGCACCCTGCAGATGTAATGAGTATATTGCCTTGCCCAATACATAGAGGAAAACCTCAGTTTGACTGGCACTGCTGCCATCTTGTAGCTTTTGCTTCACCTACAGCAAGTAACACTTATCTTAACTGGTTTTATTCATTGGATTATGCAGCATTACTCTGGTGCCCTGGATGGATGGGGCTATCAGCAGGGAATAGCTGGCATTGCTCAGGATTGCAGGAGGCCCGGGGCAAAAAGTGAGATTATAGCCAGGCTCGCCTCTTGGCTAAGGTGTCATAGAGTGCTTGAGCAAAGCCCCCTCAAAGGCTCAGTGAACTGCACCCACCCATCTGCACTGTCGATCTTCTCTAGAACGGGAGTGGCTGTGGCTCCAGGCTGCGTTAATGGTGTGAGTGCAGCTCCTAAGGAGCCTTAGGAACTGTTTGCTGTCTGGTGTTGCAAAAGTGCTGTTACCTTCCTATATACAGCTCAGCGCTAATTGGTCTTGCTACAGTTGCATCTTTATTTTTCTCTGTAAACACGTCCATGATTTTTGTCCCTTTTGCCTGTGAGCTTTAACAGGTCTTAGTTATCCATGAATAGCTGCTTTCCCACTTTTTCCCTTTCCAGTATGTTTGTCCTGCAGTCTTTGAGTTAAGCCGTCTTGGAGCTACTCATCTACTGATTGCACTCATTCTTCTCTTTCAGAGGAACTAAGCTATTATTGTAGTGTTCCATAGAATTTCCCAGCCTTCTTCCTCTGGTAAGTCTGAATGCTATCTTCCGTCTTGTACCTCGTGCAGTAGGTTTCTTAGTATTCCAAATCGTTGTTCCTAAATCCAAATCCCCTTCTATGACTGCATTGTGTGAGTTCATTTGTTGGCTGTCCTGGATAGAAGTAATTGACTGGTTGTTCCTGTTTCCAGGTTTTCTCACTGTTATAAACTACTCTATAGTTTGAGCAGCAGGAAATGATCTGTTCTGACTGAACTGGTTTTTGTTTTTTTTTTTGTTTTTGTTCCTTTAATTCTCAGTTTGCCTGCTGATCAGATATGAAAATGTTGTGGCTCAGATCCTTTATAGTAGCTGTGTTACCAAATAGTTTGGTTTTGTTTGCATTACAATGACACCAAGGAATACCTGTAAGGGGAAGCAGTCCCTGCCCCCACAGCTTGCAGTTCCATGGAATGACACCAAGGATGAAGGGATGTTCTTAGTAAAACACAGTGACTTTCTCAGCTCAGGAGCAGGAGTGAAGCTGCACTGTCAGACTCCACACTGCTGCTGGCAAGCCTTCCTGCCAGGGATGGGTGAGTGAACAGGGACATCTCTGGTTAGTGTGTTGTGATCAATCCCAACAGGGAAAGGGGGTGGCCATGGAGTGGGGGGAGTTTTTTGGACAGAGCAGCTCTTAAGAAAACTGAACAACTGGAGACAGCTGGCTGCAATTTTTCAGATCCTCAGGAAAGTATGATTTTGTGTTGAGCAGCTGCCACAAACACTTAAGAGGGAGCTGTTACCAACAGTAATGACTGAGGGATTAATATTAGAAAGCAGATGTGTCAGACTGTGGAGTCTGTTAAAGATGTGCTCCTTGTCAATGAGACCTTGCTGAAGGGCTCTTGGCAGCTGTCTAGCCCTGCAGGATCTCTGAATCTCAATGAGATACCATGTGTGAAAGGAAAGACAGTTAGTGTTGAAATTACCAGAATTGGAACACTTAAACCAAAGCTGCTGGAGCTGAAAGATTTTTGTGCTTTCCTCCATGGTTTTGCTTTCCTCAGACCCAAAAACCTGCCTTTGTGAGTGACTCATTAAGAGATGGGCCATGGCAGAAAGAAGAACAGGGAACAAGAGTGAATAAGGAACCGCAATTTGACAGAGGGAAACATTAAGAAGGAAATTGAGATACTGTGGGGAGGAGCTGGATGTGCTGTGATGGACCTTGTGTCTTTGATGCTGGGAGAGAACGCATGACTTGACCCCACAAAAAGATTGTTGATCATCTCTGAGTAAAATAAGAGTGAAATCAGAATAAGGAAAACTTTAAGGTACGACTGCAGAAACAAGAGAGCCAAGGAATGGGGCATAAGTTTTAACTGAGGGAATCTGAAGAGAACAAGCAGCCAGCCCTGTGACCTCTGGCAAAGCTTGCTGTTATGAGAATGGGGCAATGTCCTCTGACTCCTCTGATCCTAAGAGCTGCGCCTGTCAAGGGAATTCAGATGGGGAAGGAATTGTCTGAGCATGTCTGGGATGTCTGTTTAGTGCTTTCAGAATCAAATTCCCTCCACATCAGAAGAAAGCTTTGTGATTACAAACTCTTCCACGGCAGAACTTAATAAAAAACCCCCAAGTACTAAAATATTTAGCAGTATTAGGACACTCAGTAATACAAATCACCATTAAAGTAACCAAGTTGTATGCATATTGGATGCTAACTGAAACATTTGTATTTTTAAAAGTATTTACTAATGAATATTATTCAGACCTTTCTTACATATAAGACATTCAACATGCTCTGTTTCTGAAAAACGCTCTGCTTTTCATCAGGTTGTTCATTCTAGGGGAAGTGATTCCACAGGCAGTTTTCCAATTTGCTATACTCATAAAGCCATTCACCACAGGATTTGGTGCCCAGATTCTTTTGTTTGCTTTTCTTAGTTTAGTAAGTGGCCACCTTGGCCACCAGATCATCGGTGCAGGAAAGAGAAGGCCTGAAGTGTTCAGTCAAAGCAGAGACCCACAGACCAGATAGCACCCAGGCAGGACTCCCTCAATTACTGTTATTGCCTCTGACTACAGAATATTGCTTGGGGAACTGCACATGGAGCTTGATAGTTAAATAACATTATGTAAGCAAACTTTACAGGCCCTTTAAGCCCTTGGCATCGTACTGATGTAGTGGCATAGAATTATAAGGACTTCCATGGCCATTTCAATCTATGGAATGTCATCAGAAGCTGTTAAAAAGAAGTCCAGTTTGTGTTAGTGTCTGGGTGATTACAGAGGTTTCAGCTGGAAATGGTCAAGCATCCTTGATTTTATAGCCTGTAGAGTTCCACTTTTCTCATCCATCAGGAGTAGCTTTAATACCAATAAAGGAAAGCAGAATCAGGCCCCAGGGTGTAGAAGAGTTGGGATTGGCCACAATAACACATTTCAGTTCCTGTTGACCTCGCTGTAGCTTGGGACAGGACTAACATTGCTGATCAAGACACAAAAAGTAAGAAGCATAAAAAAAAGTATCTAGTCACTTCCAGATTGATATAATTTCTTTCATCACTGCTAGTATGTTCCACATCTCCCTTGATTTACACCAATGTGAGAGAAAGCTCACACATTCTGTCTCTTGCTTAGTGGACTACCCTGAACATACAAATGACATCTGCTCAATTTGGTGCAACTTTTCTTGCATGTTTAGAGAAGAGACTCTGGAGAGCTGACACTAAAATGAATTGAGTGTGTTTTCTCCACTAGTTATTCTGGAGCTTGGATTGGAAAGGACCCAGAGTTCCCTCTGCCACCAAAAGCACTTAATGCAGATGCAGAGCCTTGTAAAACACAAAATGATCAGGCAATGGCTCCTGGGGTGTGAATGTGGCAGGAGGAGGAGAGTTATGCTTCAGATATATTTACTTAGTTTCAGCTGAGGAGTGTGCCCTGATGAAATCATCTGCTAGGTATTCATCTGTGTCAGCATGGACTTTAAGGAGATGAAAATAACTGGATTCAAAGTAGGTGCTTTTTATGGTCATGATGGTCCTTCATTCCCTAGATGACTTTGTCTGCTTGTGTGCATTGCTAGGGATTTGGTTTGAGAGCAGAGGAGTAGCTTCCAGTGACCATGACTATGGGGGTCATACACTGAGCAGGCAGCCCGTGTTTTCACTTGGAGTGGAGCCTGCTGGCTGTTGAGAGACTTGCAGCTCCCACTGCAGGTGGTATGATGAACACACTTATTGTCACACCCTAGGTTACTTGCCAAACCTTTCTGTTTCTCAGTCGTTCTGCCTGAGTGAAAACTAGTCTGTGCCTCGTGTTTGTGGAGATTTTAATGTGCATTAACTATGGGGGGGTCTTGACAGCCTCCAGGGACTAGGGACGCTTGGGGAAATTCCAAAGGAATATTTGGAACAGATAGCTTCTGTTTCTCTGTCAGAGTCTCTCTGTGGAAAGCTTACTCCTCTACGCTGATTCTCCAGCAGGACAATCTCTTAAATATCCATGTAGTGTTTTATTAGCACATGTCAGTGAACAGCAATGTGTTGGTGGTAGATTCTTGGTGAGGGAAGCGACTGTTACCCTTCATTTGAGGGTCTCTTAAAGTCACATTTGCTGTTTTGCTGACATTCACTGTGTGCTTGGGATGTCCATCTCACTGGCAAAGGCCAAGCGTGAGTTACCCTTTTCTGCCCCACTCACCTCCCATTTTATTCTTTCTTACCATGTTCATTAGAGCTCTGAATATGTATACCATGGATCAAGAAGATTGAAGCAATCTAATAGAGGGGCTGAAATGGATGGATGGATGGATGGACAGTGGTTTATGTGTTCCAAACATTCCAACAGGAAATAAGTTGTACACTGGGTTTTCTAAATGTCTTTGTGAAGCAGTAGTCAAATGGTGCACAGTACTATGTGACTAGGAATTATTCCAAGGCACAGCATTGTCTTACTTGTTTCCTTACCTTTTGGTGGCTTATGGAGACATAATGCTGTCTAAAGGCATTAAGGAGCAGAAAACCCTTCTGAGAGCCAATGTTGTCAAATCTTTTTACAACTTCAGCTCTTTAAATGTTAATAAAGAATTTCAGTTTTTATTAAAAAAAAAAGTAAAACTCTCATCATTATGGTCTTGGAGAAGATTTTTGTAAACACAAAATCCAAAGAGGTAAGAACCCAAAGAAAGTTGATGTCAGAAAAAAAGTTTCTGGAGTCATGAGCCCTGACTTTTTGAACTTCTGAAGTGTAACAAATGGACCTGCTTTTCCTCTTCATCAACTAGGGCATGGCACAGCTGCCTTTTTTTCCCCCCCTAGCTAGTTTTTGACATAGACCATGGCCCAGTTTCTCCCGGATGCCCCTTTACATTTTCACTGTGATATTTCTGAACTAGAGACTTGGCTTGTCAGAGCTCTCTCTTTACTCTCTTGTTCAGTACAGGCTTGATTCTGTTGCTCTCGTAAAAAATCCTTATTCTGATTTTCTTGCTACCCACCCAGCTCCATGTGGTGATACACAGGGAAGTTTTGAACTCTGGCTGGATTCTCGAATGCTGACTTGTGAACATTCTTTGTAGCTCAGATAACAAAACTATTAAAATGGTAAACGAACAGCTTTGGGATTAAGGAGGAGAGTGATCTGTGTCTTTAAAAGCCATTTATCTCTGGTATGGTTGACTGGAAGTGTCTGTGTGGTCTGAAGTCTTTCTCAATGAGTGTTTCATCAGCTCCACTCAATGGCTTCAGCCTCTACCATAGGCACTTATAAGTGGACTGTAATTTATTGTAGTTCTCAAGAGCTAGCAGCTGCCTGCTTAGGTTCAATGAGAAACCAATTTGCCCAGTGGCAAATCTAATAGCCTGGGACTGGTAAAGAGGCAGAGGAAACTGGAAGAATTTGCCCGAGGTCGATCTGAAGATGAGCAGTAGCAGCAGGCTTAAGCACCTAGGTTCTTGACCTCCAACCTCATGGTGCCTTCTCCTCCTGCCAGGATATGGTGCTGAGATTTGGGAGACATTGCATTAAACTGTCTGGCTCCAGGAATGGCTTTTTAAAAGCGCAGATGATCCTTGAGAAGAAATGTCGGTGTTAGAAATGACACCGACTCCTAACTCTGATCCAGTGAAACAGTATTTAAGGAAATTTCAGCCCCAGTGCTCAGTGATGACTGGATAATTCATCACTGCTTTATTTTGTATAGTCTTTCACACAGACTGAATCCCTGTATGTGAGCTTTAGAAAGTTAAATAACAGTTACACGGATAATAACAGAGAGGGAGAAAGAAATAAGGAGGTAAAGATGGACAAGAAGATGCCTCTGAGGAGAATTGGGAAGTGACAGAGCGTTAAGGAGCCAAAGAGAGTTGGAACAGGCTGTCTTGTCAGAAGGATTTGTAGAAAAGGTTTTCATCTCTGCATAAATAGAAATCAAGCACATGGCTGAGTTACTGTTTAAGGTAAACTTGAAGAAAAACCGCTCTTCCACTGAGGTTTTTTAACTTTTTTTTTCCCCTTTAGTATCTCCACATCTTCCTGGAGAGGAAGATTTCTGACTGACACGGGACGTGCTTGTCATTACAGGTTCTGAGTCTGCTTCTCCGCGTGGCACCTTGGAGTTTCTAGCTGGCACCATTACCTCCAACGAGTGGAGTTCTCCCACCTCCCCGGAGGGGAGCAACGACTCGGGGGGCAGCGAGGCCTTGGACAAACCCATTGACAATGACGCCGAGGGCGTGTGGAGTCCCGACATCGAGCAGAGCTTCCAGGAAGCGCTAGCCATCTACCCACCATGTGGGCGGCGCAAGATCATCTTGTCAGACGAAGGCAAGATGTATGGTAAGGAGAAAGGAAAGGCACAGCACAACCCCTCCAGGCAGCCCGCCCTGTGAGAGCGGCTTGTCTCGTACCAAGGGATGTTCTGAGTGAATTCTCTTCTCGGGTGTTCCCGAGGTGATGAACTTGGTTGCTTCAAGTTGTATTTAGGAAAGTTGGTGGTGGTTTTAACATTCAAATATCAAGAAATTTACAGGTATCTTTTTCAGAGGACTATCAATAAGGTAGATTCCAGAATAGAGCATACTACTGAACTAATGTTTAGAATCGAATGGCTTCATGATGCACTAAGTCTATTTTTTACCGTATCTCTCGCTTCTGTCTCCACCATTCTTATTGGAGGTAAGAACAGTTAAAGGTCTGCATCTCTGGTGCTACAGGGAAGAGGTTCAGCCCCTGAACCCCTGAGTGGGTATGCTGGTGTGCAAACACCTATGGTTTGTGAAGTAGCTACACTTTTCAGACCTTAAGAAGGGCAGGAAGCAGACCTCTCTGTCTACTCCCTTTTGTTGTAGACTGCCCTGGCACAAATATCTTTCACCTGTGGGTTCTTCTCATCTAGCTAGCTACATACCCAGCCCTGAATGCAGAGAAGCACTGACTTGCAGCTGTAGCAGA
Organism: Scytalopus superciliaris; assembly: GCA_013400415.1. NCBI lineage: Eukaryota > Metazoa > Chordata > Aves > Passeriformes > Rhinocryptidae > Scytalopus > Scytalopus superciliaris. Next base: position 55,329 of record VXBX01007387.1, read on the forward strand.
ACTCAACTTTATAGGGGGTACACATGTTTTTGAATTGGATTTTTGACCTTTTCCACAGTTAAAATTTCTCTCTTGATTTTTGTCTACAAAAAGCTGGTCCAGTCTGGATTCTCTAGCTCCGCATTGGAAGAAGCCACCTGGTACTTCCGTGACTAAAAAGCAAAGCAAAGGCTGAGTGCCCAGTATTTGGTTACAAGTCCCAGGTCTCAAAGCAGTAGCAAGGATCCTATGGAAGGCAGCCCTTTTCCTACCCAGTCAGTGCTTGCTTTTTTTCCCCCCTTGCATTGGAATCTGGGTGTCTTTGCAAGGCCCCATCCTGGGATGCTCCATGCATGCCCCGAAGCTTCATATGGAGCACTTCACAAGTCATTCTGCAGGTTTCTGTCCACCCATCAGGCCATTGTTCCCTGAGCAGGGGAATATATTGCTCTGACTGGGGGCACGGGTGGGGCCTTGTTTACACTGCCTTATCTACAATGGGTAGTTTTACTGGCTAGGCACATCATTGTATCTGGAAAGAGCAATATATGTGGGTTTAGGCTGATGACCCTGAGGCTAAGCAAGTGTCAGTATTCTCAGGCAGACATCAATGCCTGCTCTGGGCTGGCACAGACGTTTTTGTGGTTATGCTATGGAATCAACCAGGAAAGTGATCCGGCTTAAAACACAGCCAGAAAGGGGTAAAAAGTGAATTTTGATTTGGATTCTGCCCAGCTGCTTGTGTTGGTGCAAGGATAATGAGAGTGGGAATGAGCAGTCGTGATTGAAGTGAGGGTAAGACCGCTTCTTTTGGGATCGATACTTGCTTAAATATTACTCAAACTACAATATTACTTGAGAGCTCACCCCGTGATTTTTAAGCATAAATTGGTGACATAGTCCTTGTTGCTCTATGTCTGCACTACTTTTCATGACGGATGACTTTTGAAATTACTGGTAAAAAAATTACAGTTGTGTTTTAAGACTGTATTAATTTGCTAAACATTCTGCACGATGCCTGGAATATTTCAGCTTTGCAGTGAATGTGTCAGAGCAGAGACTGACACAAAAGAAGAACAATGGGCTACAGAAACCAATGACACTTAACACGGACTGGTGTTTAGTGGAACACATCAGGCTGACTGGACTGGTGAGCTGCAGAAGGTGAAAAGTTTAGGGTAGGCTCTGGGAGAAGAACCGAACAGCTTTTCTGCAAGCCCTCCCCCACTACTCCAAATGGGACAGTGTCCCTGCTTGCCTTCAGTGCACCTGTTCCCAGTATGGGTGGTTGGTTCAGTGTGCTTCTGACAGAACCCGAGGCAATGATTTATGCCCTCCTTTGCTTACTAGTGTCCAGGATCCAGTCCAAGGAAGTGGGGCCCAGCCGGGGATCTATAGAAAGATATGACCGGGCAGGGAGAATAAATATAGTCCCTGATTTCATCTTCCTTACTTACAAGCCGGCTGGTGGAACAGGACAAGCTCGGTGTGGAGCTGGCCCTGCCTCTGAAGGGGTGGTTGTTCCCTGCCCCGTGATGGACCTGCACAGAGCTCGCTGAACCAAGGGGCGAGGTGTTACAGAGAACTGTATATGCCCCTTTCCCTTGACAAAACTGGGACCTTTTCACTTTTTCACACTAAGAAGTGGCTCGTGTTGTACTACTATTTTGGGCAAGATGGCCAAGGTCTCAGTATCTCTTCTGTGTGCAATTTATATACTTCTCCCCTTTTGCGAGGCAATCTGTTGTCAGTTTAAAATTAGTAGTTTTTACCAGAAAATATTTTGAACTAGATAAAATGCAGGGAGCCAATATGAAGAACTTGCACTGTTTTGCTTAAGTACACTTAAAATTGCACAGAAATGTGTGTTTCAGGCTATGCACAGGCTTTGTGCTCCTGTTTCCATGACTTTTCAAAATCGGCTTGTTTACAACTCCTCAGACACTCTGCCGGTTGCTGAGTGGACATGATTCCTTCACCTGAAAGCTCTTCTCTGTACATTGATGATCTGTGTCTCACTGCCTTTGCTGCCTTTTCTTTCATTATCTCTTTCCATCCTAGGCATGTTCCATCACTGCATGGAGGCAACATCCTGACTGAGTAGGCTCGTAGCACAGCTCCAGGTGCAAGCCCTCACTGTCCCCTCCAACAGTCTTTGCTTACCACCTGCTTAAAGCACAGGCAGCTGTCTTGTCTGATATGGAATGCTGTCCTTTCTCCTAATCATTGTGATGACGTTAGAAGCAGTGAGTCTGGGGCACTTAATGATCTCATGCCTTCTGGTACCACTAAGGTCTCACAGAATCATTTTTTAATATGTGTTGCCTGCTAGAATAGTATAGGGGCATTACAAGTCTGTTGCTTACATTTTCCAAGTATGTTTTTTTCCATGGGAGAAATAATATCTTTAATATGAAATGTATGAAATACCTAGCACCAAATTCTGTGCTGATCTAGAGAAACGAGAGGGGAAAAACCTTAGCACCTTTGTGAGATTTGTGTGAAGGTGCCAAATAGACCGGGTCTCCCAGTGCTACCAAGGACAGAGAAATAAAAAATAGTACCTTGCAAAGTGATACTTATTTTGACAAAACACTGCTGCAGCCTTGCTTTACAAGAGAGAAAGCAAGAACTTGGAAGAAATGATCTGCCTTAGCTGTCCAATGTTCCCTTCTGCAGCACAAACATCTGTCTTGGAGCACCTTTTTGCAAGAGGGCTGGAATTGGTGGCTGCTTGTTGTGTTAGGTTGCTGTTCTGAAGGAGTCAGTAGTTTAGCAGCTGCTTTACAAACAGCTCAGCCATTTCTGTGCTGAGCAGGGAGGGGCAGACAGCTGGGAGCAGTCATCCATCTCCCAAGCTGGTGCCATCTGTTTGTGAGTTGCTGATAGGAAATACTTTAAGATGTCCAAAGCTCAGAGGCTGAGTGGTAGAAGAAGGATAGTCAACCAAGTTACTTGTTAAATCCTGGAGCAGGCAATGGAACACAAAGACTTGAACTTGCAGCATGAATTAGGATGGGATAACAGGTCAGTTTGATGCCAAAAGCTGCCATGTCACAGGTGATCCCTCCCACCTGTATTCTGAAATGATTACGTAAATTGGCAGGATAATGCCTTTATCTCAAAGGGACAGGTTATCATTTCGTGTTTTCCCTGACCTCAAAGAGTCACTAGAAGTAGAACTGAAAAGCAGACACGTAAACCTGAAGAAGCATAAAACATACATTGCCTGTCCCAGTTCATAAACACTTCTTGAGGTAAGGGAGGAGCATGGTGGCTATTCAAAATATGAAAACCTTTAAGGTGTCCGTGTTCAAATGCTTTCTTCTATATTTTAGTTGAGCATTTCACGTGATGGTGTTTCAGTCAAAGCAATTGGAGCATGCTGAGAATGTGCTCAGGTGGCACTGAACTGTATGGTCCAGGTAATTGCAGAATTTGTGTTTCAGCTGTGATATCCCTCAGAGAAATACTCCGAAGTTCCTATCCCTTACATTATTGTGACCTTGTGAACTGTAGAATAGCCCTGTATCCCACAGTTTTGGTAAAAAAAAAATTGATTTCCTAATTTAAACACTAGAAGACAGAAAAACTTGGATTCATGGACAATTGCTCAGGATGCAGACTTTGCCCTTCCCTCTGGTGATGTTTTCAGAGCTGCTCAATAGCAAGGTTTTGTTTCACTCAGTCATCTTTCAGTTTTGCTTTTGTGTGGTTCCAGTTCTTTGTTGGTGATTAGATGAAGCCACATTTCTGGGGACATTTGCAGTGGGTTAAACTTCTGCTGGACTTTGTAATGTTTTTCATTTTATCTCCTTTGTAAGCTGACTTTAGGGTTCTTTGTGTTCAGCTGTATGTCAGTTTAACTGATCTTTTCTCCATGCAAACATAAAAAGAATTATTTTTCCATGAATTCCAAGCATTTCCTGAATATTGAGAAATTTGCCACTTGTAATGCCAAACAACCAGGAATCTGCTTGCAGTTACAATTATTAAAGTTAATAACACTGGCTGTGGCATCTTTCCTTAACCTGCTTAGTACTGAACATAAATAGAGTAGCAATATTATTGTGTACTACATGTTACCAAAATTAATGTGACTACTTTTTTTGGGAGCTTCATTCTGTTCTTTCAATAAAGGGCACATACTTTTTCCTGTCCCTTTTGATTTTTAGCAGCTTTGTAGTCCCATATGTGTAGAACCAAATGTGCTGTTTAGTACTACATTTTTCTCACTTCATTTGTCTGTAGCCACAGCTTTTGTGATGTTTAAGTAACTTCCTTCAGTAGCAACACTGCATTACCCTTTTGGTTCTTCCTCTGACTTATTATTTTTAAATTTCAAACGTTTGATAATTCTCCAAAATGGAATTTATTGGTTGTGGTATATTGTCAGAAATGCATTTGGTCTGACTTTTTTGCTTTGTAGATAACACATCCAGTTTAATTGATTTCTAATTTATTAAACCAGCTTTATGTTTTGTAGGTGTATCCACTCACCTGCCTTATAACTGAGAGACCATTCCTGTTTCATTTGTCCACCTTTTTCCCTTGTTTTGCTTCAGCTGTTCTTCTGGATAACTCTGCACATTTCCAGTGCTTTTCTGAAAAGTTTAATTTAAAAGCCTTCGTGTTCTTCTACATTTTAAACCCCACTTCATTCTTGCACAATTGGGTTCAAATATTACCAACTGCTAATCTGCTCTTAAATATGCCAAATGTTTATTAATATTTAAAATTTTATATTGAAATTTTGTATTAAAACAAAATTGGACACGGCAAGTGAAAATTAGTAGTGTCCAGTGACTTGGGTTTTTTCTGCCCTTAAAATAAGTGCATGTAAAGCTCTCTTCTGGACTGGTTTTTGCAAACATGTTACCAGAAAGATCTCAAAAACATGGGGTGAGTTCTGAGAAAAGCAACAAGCATACCAGACTTAACATTGAGCTCTGGAGTTGAAGGGACTGATTTAGGAGGAAAGATTAAAGTAGCTAAATATACATAGCTTGGCTAAGCGATGACTGAAAGGTGGAGGGTGGGGGGACACATAATAACAGTCTAAAAATATTTGAAGGGTGTTAACATTTAGGAGGGAGAGGGATTTTGTGGAACATGTGAGCATGACTAGGATTAATGGGGGAGAAAGGAGAAATATGGGATGGATATCAGCAAAGGTTTCATGACAGCATGGTGCTCAGTGCTGGGGGATCCCTAAGAAGATAGAATGTAAATGCTGTTGTTGGGGACTTTTAAAATTATATCAGACATAACTAGAAGGATTGTATTTGTAAAACCAGTCCCAAGGAATGGAGTGTGTGTTACGTGTGTGTATCTGTGTTTTATATGAATGAAAGGTGGATGCCAGTTTGGAAGTGCTATGGTTTTACACAGGAAACAAGAGAACAGTGGGCATTAGGTGGCTTTACACTGTAAATATCAGCAGTTTTTTTCTAAATTGTTAGCACTTTGATTCATACTACCTGTGTTTTTGTGATATGAATGTGTTTGTGAATGTGATTATTTACACAGAAGCCCTTTCTTAGGTCTGAAACAGAAGGAGCAAACTTCTGGGTAAATACTAGGAGTGGTTTCTCACCACTCCTAGAATTTGTCTTGTGTGAAAAAACCAAGCTTTGGGTAGAGAAAGGTGATAGTACTTTGTACTTCTCAAGAAAGGGTGTGCATATGCATAGAGGGAACTGATAAGTTTCCATTCGCAGATCGTGTGGAGACCTGGTGTAGGAAAAAAAGGAGCTTTCTTACACAGCGCATATAAGCAAAACCTATTATATGAGCTCTCTTTTAAAGTCTCTTTCAAAGGCATTCCTTAAGCAAAACCAGTATGAGACAACACAAACTTTCCAGGTTCTAGTGCTGTATAGGGTGCCCCAAAGTGAAGGAAAGCTGCTTGTTCAGAAAAAGACAACATTACAGCTAAAAGAAGAAGCAGTATTCTCATTCATGTAGGATCCAGATAATGAGCACAGAAGAACTAGGGCTGTCTATTGGTTTAAACAGTTGCTCATTAGCCAGTCCATAACAAACCCTGTATTGTCTGTGTGTGGTGAAGATCTGGGCAGCAAAACCGGGAGGGCTGTGTGCAGTTTGTGCCCAGACAGATGGTCTTGTAAATCTGTTGGTCACTGGCAGAGCTGACTGAAACCTCTGGGGCCTGGGTACACCTGCTGCTGAAGGGGGCACAGCCAGCAGCTGTTCCTCATTGCTGTCACCTTGAACTTGTGACCCATCAGGGTACTTCTTCAAATTCTCCCTCTCACTCCGTGCACATACACAGGCAGAGTTTTGCTCTGTCCCTGGCTTCCTGAAGAGGAAGTGACACTAATTTTCATGTAAAATGTCTTTGGATGATATCATTGTTTTTTCCTCTTGAATGTGATTTGTACAATAACTGCAAGTGCCTTTTTCAGGAGGTTGGATTGGAGTCTGTAGGCTGGAGTGCAAGGAGTGTGACCAATGCTTGATGAGGTAACCCAATAGCAATGCTCCAAGTTGTTGACTGCAAGTGCTGTAGACAGGCCTGTTTTCAAATGTGACAAGCACTACAGGGAAACACACGTGCATGTGTTGCATTTAGCACAATGCTGCCTTCAGCCTTGACTGGGGATTATGAGCATTCCTGCATATAAATGCTGCATCATCATTTTTAGTTGTAGAATCATAGAAAAATGGTGCTGGGAGGGAGGGACCTTCAGAGATGATCTCATGTGCTTCTGGGCCCAGAGGCAAAGCCAGCTCCACTTAAGCTGTTCATGCCTGGTCTGATCCTTTATGGCTCAGGTTGGAGGAAAGTGATTTGACAATTTTAGATACAGCAGCTTTCATTTAGAAGGTAGTTAAAGCACCTGGATATTTGCAAATTTCCTTCTGTATCCATATGCATTTTTAAGTATCTCTGCAACTTAAATAGTTTTGTCATCTTATTTCTGCTTTTCTGTCACTGCCTGAATCGTGGTTGCCCAGCTATCTATCAGACTTACACTGTAAACCCTGTCAGGGAACAGATGTTGAAGGAATGTGGAACAGAATTGCACCAGTGTTAGGGGCAAGAAAGGGAAATATCACAAGCCACTGTAAGGACATTTCATGAGCTTGGCAGAATTCAGGTATTATTCACAGCAGTTCCTGGGTAGCCATTCAATTACGAGGTCTGTGTTTCTGCTTGGCTTTTCTGTCCACATTCTCTTTTCACCTGTTACAGAGTATGACATCTTTAACAACGATTCTTGCTAATGTTGGGATGGTGTAAAACTGTTCTGTGTTGAGACCAAGAGTGTATTTCCTTTAGAAATGATGAGATAACCTAAGAGTTCTCTGAAAAAAAAAAAGAAAAAAAAGAAAAAAGAAAAAGGAGTTTCCTTGCTCCCCTGCTCTGCTTCCAGTTTTGTGCTCCCAGTCTTTAGACTGCCTTCAGTTTCTAGCAGACTCCTTGTGGATCCATTTTAGCTTGCTGAACTGATAGCAAACTGTATTGGCAAAATGAACTGAACAGATTTCTACCAGATTAAAGAGCTGAACAGTCTGGTGAGAGGGAGGGAGGGGAAAAGGCAGCCCCTTTTTGCAGGAGTGTCTAGCCATTTGTTTAACCTGAAGATATAACTTAGTGGTTTAAAGTAATCACAGACAATGACTGCACTCTAAATTATGATGGCAAAAGCTGAAGCTGCATGGTAGCAGCCATTCCAGTTAAAAAAGCAGTATTTATTTATTCACATAAAGCAAAACCCCCAAAATCTCTGGGTTCTTTTGCTTTCCTTGAAGCTGCTGCATAGTTTTCAGTCATTTGGCTGGGACTGGGTTGTGGTGTAGTTTTAAGTGTTAAGCTGTCATGACTCCTCACAGGAATAAGCCAGACCAGACCAGATGCTTTGAGAACTGCATGGTCTGTGCTAGTCCTTCAGCAAGTAGCTGCACAGATCTCACAGACCCCTTTTAGCTCCAGTTTCTGTCATAGCTGAAGCTTTGAGTACTTGGTCAGCCTGTCATCTGGGCACATGCATAAAAAATTAGCACTTGGTGCAGAAATCTGCAAGAAACTCTGTGCTATTGGTACTGACAGAGGCTGCTGACCACAAAATCAGGAGAGATGCTGAAGTTTTTGCTGTCTTTGGAGACTTTACGAAAGCGCTCTTGAGAGTTGCTTTCAGATGCTCTTCGGCCATTGGAAGTTACTGAAGCAGACATTTACTGATCTAAGGAAGAATTTAACAGATGTCCAGGTCTGTGATGTAGAACTTGGACTGATGGGAACTAGAGAATGTTGTTACAGTTAAATAGTGATTTCAGTGCTACCTTCAACAGTGGTGTTTCTCTGAAGCTGGGTGTTAGTGAGTGAAGTGTTTTTGTGCCTATAAAAGGTTGTCGTTCTCAGGTGGTCCAAGAAACTGAAAGCTGTTGGTTTGACCTGCCTTTCCATGTAGGATTGTTATTGGTTCTTTCGTGTGTTATCTGATACCCTCTAGCATATGAAGGACTCAAGTTACTATAATGCAGCTGCTTTGGTGTGATTGTGGGATATCCTAGCCGAATTGACTCTAAACATTTTTAGTAAGGTTGTCATCGGTCTTAACTCTGGGAAGCACCAGAACAAGTCCCAGCTCCGTTTCTTTTGCGGCCCTTAATGTGTATATGGAGGAGTACTTACTGGATGGATTAACTTACATTTCTATGGCCTGAGGCGATAATGTGGGAAAACACAGCTGATGAGGACATTGAATTGATGCACTGAAAAGCACTATTAAAGACTGAGGTGTGGTGAAGAGCTGCATAGCCTGGAGCTTCCCATTAGGCTGATGGGGAGGGATTGCTGCCTGCATACATTGCTGTAGCTTAGTTAAAACTCGTCTTTACAAGGAATAACTCCACATGCCTTTGGGGCAGTAATTAGAAGGTACTTTAACGCTCTTTAGCCTTTAGACAAATGATGCAAGCACAGGAAGTGCCTTGCCCATTTTCTTACCAGCCTGTATGAGTGTGAGGGTTAGGTGCAGTACAGTTCCAGGCTACAGTTTCTCTGGTGGCAAAACTGGTTTAAGAAGTTCTGCACTGATTCTTTCTCTGTTCTCTCTGTTGTGCCAATGCCGTGGTAGATGTGACCACAAAATGAACTAGTTCACCAATCCAATTAAAAATGAGCTGATGGGGAAAACCCAAACAAAACCAATAACAAAACTCAAATAGGGGTGGCAAGGCTTATTTTAAAATTTTTGCTAATTGGGATGGTGCATGCCAGTCTTTCCCCTCTGCCCCCTCTCTCCTTCTTCCATCAATTTAGTTGGTACAGCTGCACAGAGAAGTTGATGGAGGAGGAATGACCAGCTGAAGAGGGGGAAACCTCTTCGGATTGTTTTGCTGATGAAAAATTTGTTGCTATAACTACACCCGCGGTGACTGACTTTTAATTTTATCTCCACTCCTTGTTGGGGACCAATAAGAAGCTTCCCCGAACCTGCCGTGTTTGTAATTATTACCCCTTAAACACACACCCTTGTGTGAAGCATCTTAAACTGACCATCAAGAAACAGCGTTTTCTAAATGGTGGTGACACGTCTCATGTTCCTGGCTGTGAATGTAGTTTATACAGTGGAAAAGCACAGGAGTAAACACTAACCTTTTCAGCAAAAGGCCTTTTACACAAGAGAGGGTTGTGGTGTTTAGACTGGATGGTAAATGAGACAACCAAGTTTTATGACCTCAGGCAGACTAATCACCCTAGTGATATTTCCCCATGTGAGGTGCTTGACTGGCACATTCTGCCCAGCAAATAAAGCTTCAACTTTGTGGTTTCAGAATAGGAAGGAGGTCAGAACTTGCACAGTCAAGTGATGAAAACAGGTGTGTTGGGGAAGAATTGACAATGTGATGATGTTAATCACTTGAATATTGTGTTTTCAGAGATCTGACTGTTGATATTTTTCAGAATTACTGGCTCATCTTTCTTTGATTGTTTCTCTCAAAATCCCCTTATTGTAGGAGCTTATGTGAGTTCAGAGAGTCTTCTTGTGGAATGTTAATCTTGAGCAAATTCAAGCATGAAATAAATGATGAGAGTAGGAAATGTTATTTTCTCATCTGAATATAAAATCCACTAATATGTTGTAACTGTGCTGTGGGAATTTTAACCTGACTATTGAGCACTAAAGTTCTGCACTAGTAGAGTCAGAGATGTCTGCACAGGATAGGCCACCACAGTAAAATGCAATATGGTTTTCTGTGGTCTCTTTCATGGGAAATGATCACAGTATGATGATCATAGGGGTATATTAAGTTTCATTTATTGCCTTCTGAGTACAGGAACCTAGCACAATCTTCTCACCAAGGCTTTGGTAGGAGGCTTGGTTTGTGATGAAGGGAAAGTCTAATGGAGGTAGAATTAAAACTAGGCTATATCAGTAAGATTTGAGTGTGCATCTCAAGGAAAAGATGGGATTAGCCATCAGAAAGACAAAAATGTTGTTTCTGACACATCTAGCCCTATTTCTGGATCGACTGATGTCCAGGAAGGCATTTAGCACAGCTGGGAAGAGGAAGCAGTGGAATGAGTGATAGGAAGTCGGGCTGTGCAGGGAGTTATGGATGGGGCAGACCAGGTAGCCCCATGTGCACCTGCAGCCACACACTGCTTTTGTCTTAAGTGTCCTTCTGGTAAGACTTGGTCTGCAGTTGGTTTTGCTTTGTATGCTCAGAGAAACATGACATTTGGTGGACAAATGAGGTGTCCTCACCTTCCCTCTTTTGTCTAGTTTTATTTATCTGATGCACACAGTTCATTATGCTTATGTTGTTTGTAACCAGTAGTTAAGTACCCAGGAGGTAACCAAGTGACACAAAGAGATTGAAATGATGGTTGGGATGGCTTTCTTGACCTCACTTTGATAAACCTTTCCCTGGATACAGCTGGTTAGTTGCTTCTGTAGTTCTCTTCGAAAACTACTTACAGAAAATTGCATATGTGTGCTCTGGGTACAGAGAAGATACAGTATCTGCCAAGAAACAGATACTTTCATGCAGTTTCTTATTGCAAGGATTTGCAGAAATCACTGAGTTCATTGCTCTAATCCATCACTGAAGATAGGCTTTTGGTTCTTCCACTTTCTTTGGCAATAGGTGTGTGAGGAAGTGTAAGTCTTAAAGAAATACTGTTTACAAGAGGCAGAAAAGTTAATTACCTCTCCCAACAGAAAGCCAGCATGAAGCTTTGAGACAGGACTGGGAAATGCTTTCTATGGTGATGGGAATTCCCTTGATTATCCCCCTTCCTTACAGAAAGACACTTGTCTGCTGCTATACTGAAAGGTGCACAGGTGTAGAATGGAGAATCAAGAAGCCTCATTCACTTCTCTTAGCAACTTCTTTCTGGATAACCACTGAATGCAAAACTTTGCAATTTAGTGCAAGACAGAATGGGAGCCAAATTGATGCCCTTGGAAATTTATCTGTTAAGAGGGAGAGGTAAAGAACATAAGAGAGTATCTCTTTACTGCTTTTTTTGTCAGGCCATGCTTCCGAGGGGAAGGCTACAGGGAGGATAAAGGTGCTGTGCTGCAGTTGGTATGTTGGCTAGAGCTCAGTGAAACCCAATGCGAGATTTCAACAGAGGAGTCACAACTGTTGGCAGGTTCTGGTGACCGTGGCAGACCTCAGCGGGAGTTATTCTAAGAACACAACATATGATCAGATTACTGAGGGACACTTTACATGGCTCTAAAAAATGAACCATCTGACGGTTTGTGACAGCTCTGCCTGTTCCAGCCAAGTGAGGAGTGCTAGTCTTTGCTGACCCTGCAGCCAGGGTTGTGAAACAAAGAAAGTGCTTTCCGGAGGCTGTGAGCCTACAGACTTCCAGCCACATAATACCTGCTTACATCTAACTGCTGATAAGAAAAACAAAAGACAGCTAGAACTTGCTTTTCTTGCAGTTTTTGATTCCTGGTAATTTGATGCAGGCTTGCTACAGTTTATTGGGCTTGGCAATTTGCATAGTTCTATATTTAGTAATCCCTGTGATGAATGTCTTTGTAGACTGATCTGTTTGTTTATTGGCTTGGGGGTTTGTGTGTGTGTGTGAGTGTGTACTATCAGTACCTTTATTAGCTAAATATAACTTGCTACTTTTCTGTGTTTCTGTGACTGAGGACACCTTTCTGGAAGACAAGACTGTACGCGAAGAGGGAACAAGTGGGAAAGTCTAAAACTAGAAATTTTGAGTATCTACAATTAAATGCTCTCTGTGGAGAGTTTCTTTCTAGAGAATTTCTACATCTAATATCTGCAATGTTTACAACAGTTTGCCCTCCCACTACTCTTTTCCAGTGAAGTACATGGCCTGAGAGAACTTTGCAATTTTTGCTGATGTTGTCAAAGACAAACAGTTAAATGCACGCTTATGGAAACACCTCCCACTTTCCCAGGCTTGACTACAGTTTATTGTTTCTCCTCCCTGCTTCCTACCCTGTTTCCCTTGTTTTGTTCTCTCTAACACTTAGTCCCTCTTAATTCTTTTGATGAGGTGCTGGGTGACGCAGGAGGTTGGCATCACTGTGTAGAGGTTCTTTCTGCCAGTTCCTGCCTTTTTTTGTTTTGTTTTATTTTGTTCTGTTTCCCCTCTGGTGCTCCTTGTTTCTTGCTTCTCCTCCTCTCTACATGGGTTTTCAATGGGCTGCAGCCCTTTCAGGGTTGTCTCTGCTCTGGTAGTTGCCTCAAAGTGTACTTCTGTCGTGGAGCACCACATTCCAAGAGTAATTTTCCAGCCACATGCCCAGCAATGTCCCCTACCATATATCTCCTTTTCTCCAAATTTGTCTTTTTGCTTATCTTATGTTTCTCCTTCTATGCATCCTCATGTCTGCTTTTGCGGTTCATTTTGTATCCTCTTGTGTGCCTCATGTCCCTACTGGCTCTTGCCCTTCCCAAAATATATTTAAACAAAGGTAGCTTGTGCTTCTCTGAGTTGTTCTAATGGATGGATTGTCATTTTCATTTGGTTTGGGGGTGGCTGGAATTGATGGATTGGCACAGAGCTGTTCATAGCATCCTCTCACATGGATTACTCCTTCAGCCCTCTGTTGCTGAAGCAGAATAGTCCTCTGTCAGACTGCTCAGTCTGTATGATTCTTTTACTTTCATGGAAACACAGCAAAGCTAAATTTGCTCTGTAACACTTGCCATATATTCAAATTATCAGCATAGCCTGATATGTGCCCTTTAAAATTTTGCCTGAAATTCTTCATATCCACTTCTTCTCAAGGCTAGTTTTTCTTTTCTCTTCCACTAATTCATTACCCTTGCTCCTCAAAGGGTCCTCTTGCTGTACAAAAATTCTCCTTCTGGTTTCTTTGTAGATAATAAGGTTTGAGCACTTTGTTTTGTTCTGCACATTTCCCACTTCTGATGTGTGTCAAACAATTCTTCTGAAGTTACATATATGTCAGCACCTGTGTGAGAAGAATCACTTTGGTTGTTTCTTACCTTTCCACTTGGATCTGTGTCTAACAGACAGAGCTTTTGAAAAGCCTTAAATATTATTGTTGGCATAGAGTAAGGTGGTGTGGATACGTGTTGCTAGTAATTGGTCTCGGTTTTGTAAAAAAGGGTACGTGGGTTGGAAGAGCAGCCAGGTGGAAGATAGGATAACAGCATCTGCTCCCATCAAACTCTCCTGGACATGTCACCATGCTAATGCTGTAACTGTGGGAACTGAAGAGGTCAGGGTTACATGCTGGGCATTGTGTTTCTGTGCCAGAAACAGTTCCTAATTTGTGTATACAGGAGCTGGAGCTGATTTCTCAGCTACAGACCTGTTTCTTCTCCCAGGGGCATAAGGAGAGCTGCTGTAATGACACCATTAGGAAAAGATTAGGATCTGTAAATGTAAAATGCTTTCCCATCCTTCTATGTGCTTTGGTTATGTCTCATGAACATGGCTTAAATGCAGTCATGGACATTTGCATTCTTCTGTTTCAGAAACAGATGGAATTAGGAGCTTTGCCAGCCCTTCACTAAAGGGTTGAGTAGTCAATTTCAGCGTAGAGTCTTTCCTTGCATCATTTTTTTCGGGGTTGAGTGAAATAACAGTTTAAAATGAAAACAAGTGGCACATTTTCCTTGGAATATTAAACTACTGGCATAAGTATTGTGTCTTATTTCACGGCTTGCTTCTTGATGCCTATGATGTCCTAATGTATAACTTCTCCATTCAACCCATAAACTTTCCATAGACAACACTGGAGTTTTATAATTTTTTATAAAAAAACTTCACAAGAGCTTTCCACTTCATTCCTGCCTCATTCTGCAAACACAGCCATATAAAGATGTCTCCACAACCTGGCAGTTCCCACTCTAATCTTTTTATTGAGGTGTACTCTATTGCTACTAGTGTGGTCATGAATGTATTATTTTGCAGTGCCTGCTCTTTCTGTCATGTTTTCTGCCTTGAACCAGCTTAGAGTTCAGATGTGTAGCTGCTGCCTTTCAGTTTCTGCTGTTTATTCCTCTGTCTCCAGGAAGAGAATAAAATCTGTGTGACTGCTTAGATCTGATACATGGGAGCCAGTGTATGGATCCTGGATAGCCTGCCTGCAAGAGCCTGAAAGGACTTGCAATTCACTGTATCCTATTACACTGATAAATTCTGTGTAACTGTTTCCATGTACTCCCCCATTGTTTATTTTCTGGTACTTAGATTCACAGATTGACAGTGTTGTTTTGGTTGGAAGGGCCCTACTGCTCAAGCAGTGTCAGCTACAGCAGGCTGCCCAGGGTTGTGTCCAGTAGACTGTGACTATCTTTAACCACCCTTATAGTAAAAAAGTTTGGGATTTTCCTTTTTTCCCACCTTGTTTTCAGACAGAATTTCGTGTGTGTTAGTTTGTGTTATTTGTTCCTTGTCCTATCACTGGGCACTGTTGTGAGGAGGGTGGTTCCCTTTTTTCCTTCCTTGCTTCCCATCCCAGGTACTCAACTGCACTGATTAAAAACTGCCCCTGAGTCTTCTCCTGGCTGAACAGGCCCAGTTCTCTCAGGCTCTCCTCATGAAAGATGCTCCAGTCTCTCAATAATTTTTGCTGGACTTGCTCCAGTACGTCTGCATCTTTCTCATGCTGAGGAGACCAGAACTGGACACACATTCCAGATGTTGCTGCAACAGTGCTGAGTAGAGACGAAGGATCGATTTCCTTGACCTGTTGGTAACGATCTTCCTAATGCAGACTGGGATTTGCCATAAAGGGTGCAGTTTCTGGCTCATTGTCAGCTTGTTGTCAACCAGGACCCCATTGTTCAGACCATTTTCAGTCCAATTATGTAGTCCATGTTTTGTCAGTTTGCCCAACAGGATTTTATGGGAGACTGTTCCTAAAACTCAAACTTCTGCCATGTTAACTAAGTTAATTTCTAAGAAAGAAAATAGTATGATGGAGAATCATCCCACTACTGGTCTCTATAGATACACAATGGAATTATCTATCTTTTTCACTGGGATCACAGCTTTCTAAACTAGTATTTGCATATTTTCTCTATTTCAGGCCGAAATGAGTTGATTGCCCGCTACATTAAGCTGAGAACAGGGAAAACACGCACAAGGAAACAGGTAAGTGTAATAAGAATTAGCTTCTTTGGACCCCTAGAGATTATGAAGGCTAATGGGAGTAAACCCCTTGTTGTTCACTTGTTATTAGGTTCTGGCTTTGCTGGAAAGAGGTTGTTGTGCTGAACTGGTGACAGGAAGAGTCAGCTCAGGCATTTTACAGCTGGATTATAATGCTCATGTCTCCCAACCACATAGTGACCCACAAGTTTTTCTACTGTTAAACAATGTGTGATTTTATTTCCTTGGTCTACTAGTGAATATTTCAGTGAACATCAGTGGTTCTCTACATGAAGGTTCTTTGTTCAGCCCAGGAAGACAGACAGCAGTGCTGGTTTTGAAAATACTTGGCACATGAGATGAAAAAGAAGAATCTTTCTGATTTGGGAATGACAGTCCAGGCTATGCTGGACAAAGCAATTAGCAACATAGACATGCTTTGGGTAGGGGATTGTTTACTGACATTCAGAAGTTCCTTTCAATCTGAATTATTCTGTGATGTGTTTCAGCCCACATTAGATATGGAGAAGTTATGAGAGTCATTATATAGCAGCAGAAGTTTCTCTTCTCCCAAGAGGAGGCCAAGATTGGGAAACAAAGAGATCAGAACTCCCAGTTCCTAGATTTAAGGATGGGTTCTTTCTTTTTAGAGGTTTCTAGCTTGATAAAGCAATTTGAACTGGAAAATGCTTAAATGGCCCGTCTTTACTGGCCCTCCACCCCATTTCCTGGCTCAGAAAAGCAGTTCATTGCTACCCTCAACAGCCCCTTCCCCAGCCCTAAATATTTCCCTATTGCACAAGGTGCCTTAAGTATGTTTACTTCTACAAGAAGCTACCAAGTATTCCTCTGGAATGAAAATGGATTTTGTCTTTCAATGCAGGTATCAAGTCACATCCAGGTCCTGGCAAGGCGGAAAGCTAGAGAGATCCAAGCCAAGCTCAAGGTATGATGGGTATCCTTTAACATATTACACAAGCCCCTCAAGTCAGCCATTCCCTTAAAAAAGCATGAGATTAGCCACTGAACTGTAGTAAGCTGGAGAGGAAAAGGTACTTCCCAGGAAGCATTGTGCAAACATTCATTATTGTTGAAGCTCTGTGACGTCTGTAGCAATTCTATTTAAAGAATAAAGAAACAATAACTTCTTAAATTTCACGTGTCTTATTTCTACTTCTGGTTTATGCTGTTGTCATGTGAGTCTGAAAGATCTTTTGATTTAGGAGTATACAAAGAGTGCTTACCTGAGGAGGAGGAGTTTGTGGTTATGAATGCTGACCAGTAATCAGTCCTTGGTATGGTGGGGGCCTTGAGAAAAGGTAGCCTTATAGTTCCTGCAGTACCAGTTCCACCTCTACCAGAGGTAATGCTGTGGAGCTCTGAGAGGAGGCAATAAAGCCAGCTGGCATGTTCTCAGCTAAAATGGTGCCAGCTGAATAGACTGCCCCTTGATTAATTCAGACCTGATTTGAAAAGGCCTTGGCTAATGAGAAAGAAAATAGTTGACTACTTGCCTGAGAAAAATCTGTGTTTTCTTTTTTATAGAAAAAGCTCTGAGATTGCTCTAATGAACTGATACCTCTTGACATTTATTTGCACTTGGATTTGATGCACGGAAATGGTTCATGTGCTCAGACGGGATTGCCAGAAATATTGAGAAGGTTGAGTGTGTGTCTGACAATTGCACAAGAGGGTGTCCCCCGTTAGAATGTGAGCTATGCAGAAAGGTCTTGCTGAGCAGGATGTGATGTCTGGGCCTTGTTATGTTTCATTAGGACAGACAGAGGAGGATGGTGAATGCTGACTTTTCTGTTCGGTATGGCAATAAGGAATCTGTAAGGAAGAGTGTTTGCTTCCCTGATTTTCCATGCTTCAGGAGGCAATGATCTTGCCAGCCCATTCCAGCCCTGACTGTTGAGTTGGGTGGCTGTTGGTGTGTGCTTCCTCTTGGCTGTCTGGGCAATTCCTCTCTGGACACCAGTGGAAAGAGACTGTCCTGAGAGTGAACTTTTGGCACTTGGTCTTGACCAGTGCTGAAGTGCGTGCAACTCTACTGCAGGCAGTGATTACCTCTCAGCCATGACTGCACCCCCCCACATCCCATTCCCAGCCCCATTTCAGAAAACTGTGCTATGTCTGTTATTAGCCTGCTGTGTTTCCAGCTGCTCTGATAAAGAGAAGAAGCCACAAATTACAACTATCTAATTCAGTGCACCTAGGTGGGGCTGCCTAAGCTTGAGACCTGTGGTGCTGCTAAGTGGTCAGTTCAGGTGGAGGCCTGCTGCAGAGGCAAGTCAGAGCGAGTAGGAAACAACAACTGCCTAGGGTGTTAAAAGCTTTACTGCTGCTTATATCTGTAACCTTGATTCTGCTCCTTGTGTGTCACAGCTCCGGGATTTGGCATGATTGAAAAGCCAGTCAGCCGAGCCTGTTTCCACTTAGCACACAGGAGCTGGCTGGTTCTGTTCTCAGGGAACAGAGGTGTCTCGGGGTGCTCCATGGAGCCATTGGCTGTTGCCCTTTTACGCCACCCAGGCCATGCTGTGAGCTCTGCCCAGCTGCCTGCAGTGAACCTTCCCTGGCACCAGACTGTTCCTTTCCGCCTGCAGAGGCAAGTCGGTAGCACTGATTTGGCTCATTTACTTCTTTGCTTTTGCTGGTCATTTCCATAGAGCAAGGAAATGAAATCACAGAAGATGATGTCCTTCTTCCAAGTTCCTGCTGGTAGCTGTGTGTTCTCCTATCACTGTTCACTTTCCATAATAAGTTTCTGTATTTTTAACCTAGAGATCAGAGCAGCTACATGATGACTTTTCAGTGCAATTACTATAATACTTCCATCTCCACATGAATTCGCATGTCTTTTTAAAGTGTGCACTTTGTCTGTAACAGATAGAAACGAGAATTAAGGTAAAGCTTGAAGAAAAATATGTTCCTAAAAGTCAGTAGGTTTTCTGTGCCCTGGGTGGCTGATAGATACCACATGTACTAAGGTAAAAGTGGGAAATCGTGGTGGTATGGTGGTATTATGATTATCATCATCAAAAAGAAAATACAAACATTGCAAATGTTTGGTAAAATCTTTTATTGTTTTTTTTTGTTTGTTTTGGTTTTTTTTGTTGGTGGTTTAGTTTGTTTTTTGTACTAGAAACATGAAATGACTACAGAGTGTTAGCTGAAACAGAAAGGAGATGCCTTTTAAAAACATGCTCTTTTCAGTAGTCTGTCAGACATTTAAACAAAACAGAAAAACACAACAGGGGTTAAGAGGTAAAATATTTTCCCTTCTTAATACTTTTTCCGTTTAACTAGTATCTGCACAAGTAAATTTCCCCATAAACTCATGTGTAAACTCAGGTAGACAATTTTCCCCATAGCTTTGAAGAATACTAGGAACTTTCTTAGTAATTAAAACCTTTCCCTTTTATTCACTTGTATAGTACTAACATGAGTAGGCTCTAAATATATATATATATAAGTTTTGCCCATTCCTACTAATCATTCTACTTGAATATTAGCATTTATTCTTGAGGGTTTTTTATGTCTTCTCCACATGGTTTTTTGTGTTTGATGAATTAGAACTCTTGGACTTTAAATTTTAGAAAACTTTAGATAAATTGGAGGGGTTAGAGAGAATGGAGACTCAAGGGTGAGAACGTACTGCAGTTCAGTGAATGCAAGTGGGAAGTGAGAACTCCTGAAAAAGATGGCGAGAGTGTACCTCTTTCAGCAGTTTCTACAAGCTATGAATTCTTCTGTGCCATTGCCATTGTAATTACAATGTCACAGATAAATGTGGAGTGTTTGAAGGATGAAGATTAATTGTTGGGCATGTAGGGGGAAAGGCAGAATGTGGGGAAGTGCTTCTGTTTGTCTATTCCTTGGAAGGAGAAATGAAGAATGCCATTTGTTTTATACATACATCAGACTCACTAGTTGTTGCACTGTCATTGCCTGTTAAAAAGGTGTGTAAATCCACAGTCCTGTTAACAGAAAAAAGGGAATGTCCTTGCATATGTGCCCTGGAGATGATTAAGGTTTCAAGTTTCTCTGGAGATGGGAATAAAATTATCAACTCTACCTGGTGCTAATGCAGTCCCAAATTAAGGCAGTCTTTTTTGCAGCGGTGATGACAATCTCTTTTTGTGAGCTTGTCTTTAGAGGGATTTTTATTTTTCTCTAAATATAATAAGGAGTCTTTATAATTGAATATTCTTACCAATTATTAAAACATAAAAGAGTTAACTCAGGTTGTACTTTACACAACAAAACTTTTCAGCTAAATGGCTGAAAGTTATGGGATGGATAAATGCTTAGCAGTCTTTAAACCAGCATTTCAGAAAGGATGATTAATCACATCTGAAGCTATAGTAATGAGTGAAAGACTTTTATATGATTTGAAGAGTTCTTACTACAGTTATTGGTGAATTTGCTGCCCAGGTTTTCAGAGATGCTTGTTCCCTGCAAATAAGCTGATGAGAATCCTGGTTATACAGCGTTAGAGCAGGTAACTTGTTAATCATTACCATAATCTTGATTTTTTTTTTTGTTTCTACTTTTACCCATAGGATCAGGCAGCTAAAGATAAAGCCATGCAGAGTATGGCTACAATGTCATCTGCTCAGATTATCTCTGCAACTGCCTTCCATAGTAAAATGGCCTTGCCTGGTCTCCCACGACCAGCCTACCCTGCTGTTTCTGGGGTGAGTGAATCAGTGTCTTGGTGGAGCTTGGCTGAACACATCTGAGTGTTTGAAAGGATGGTGGGACCTGCTCAGGAAAATCCTGAGAACATTCAGACAGGATGGGCCAAAAGGCATTGTCTTTGTAGAATAAATCTGTCATACGGCTTGAACAGTCTGGGTCTGATTCTTTGCTCACACTGATGTAAAGCAATAGTTTCACTATATATGCGTTTTTAATGATACAAGTGAGAGAACAATCAGTTCCTTTGGATTTTCATCTGCCTGAAATGCTTTTAGGTGTCTGTATCACTTTCTTAGTACAGGATCTTGTTGAATTAAAACAGTTTAGACCTTTCAAAATTAAAATTCCCAAGCTACTCTTGAGTGCTTAGATCACAAATGAATGGCCCTTATGCAAAATCCTTAATGGTGAAGCCCTGTCAGCATCCCCTAAACTGTGATTTGGGCCTAGTGAGCTTTTGCTGAGCATTGATTTCTGCCAAAATATTTCCCAGCTCTCCTAGGGAAAGTGGTCCTTTCAAGAGAGTGAGTATCATTAAAGCTTTGGAGATGCCGGCACAAGGTACATACATAATATTTAACATTAGAGTCTGATATCAGTTTCTTGCATGTCACAGTTGTAGTGTGTAGAAAGAAAACAAAGGCGAGCCAGTACCTCCATAAGAATGAATGTAAGGAATTTAAGAGAGAAGAAATGTAACTCAGGCACATCTTCAAAAGTCTGTGAGCTTGCAGTTTATTTCCTCAGAAAGTAGCAAGCCTTGCTTTTCATCTCTATCCTAAGAGTGGTGACTTTTGTCTATATGTTGTTGTTTTGCAGTTTTGGCAAGGAGCTTTGACAGGCCAAGCAGGATCTTCCCAAGAGTAAGTATTCCTTCATGTGAGCATCCAAAGCAGATGCTTCTGCTGCTTTCTCTGCTGCCTGAGGAACATCATTAGCTATTACAAGGTGTATGAAATGCTAGGTTAATGTAGTAAGGCAGATGTCTTGGCTGTGGATCTGAGACTTAAGACCCATGGTTGAAGACAAACTGAGAGTCCTGAGAGAAGCTTAAAGAGATAAAACCCTACATCTTCATATTGTACCTTCAACATGGGTTACACACCTTAATATGCTCCACGACTCAGGCAGCCTAAACCAGGTTATTTTAGAGAGCTGCTAAATGTAGGAGCCTACCAGAGGTGAAGGTATTGCAGCTCCCTGCTCCCAAATTCAACCAGTAGCAAGGCTGAGCATGTATTCCCCACAGGCACACACACACGTGCGCACACATTGCACACACAAACACTTATACATGTGTCTGGCCACTCAGAACAGCACAGACAACACTCAGCACCGCCACAAATACAGCACCTACTCCCTTCCTGTACTGTCTGGCTGATGAGGATGAAGGTGTGTTAGTGGGAAATAAACATGCGCTGTGGATCCATGCAGCAGGTGCCCTGGGATCCCTTGTCTCCTTGTGTGCTGGCACCCAGGCAATGACCCCTGAGGCCACAGACCCCATACCATTTGCTGGGGCAGGCTTCTCTCTCTCACACACAAACACATGTCCGTAAACACACACACAAACATGCACTGTGAATCTCTCCAGTAGCTGGGCTTAGATACACAGTCCCACAGTAGCTGGATCTTCACTTTCTCTGATTTGCCTCCCACAAAGACTCATCTTTCAGTCGACCTATAGACTCCAAAGCCTGTGCCATTTGGCCTGAACCTCTTGGTGCCTCTGAAAGCATTATTACCCCTGGAGACACACAGAGCTGACTCCCAAATCATCTACTTGCTGTCTAGTCTGCCTTCATAATCACTAATGATCACACCCTCACCTGCTGCTGCCATTCCAGAAACAAGTCACACTTAACTGAGAGCTCCTCATGAAGGAAAACAATTAGAATTTAGTGAGAAGAAAGGAAAGACTACACTGACAAGGTGTGGGTCATGCACAGACAACTGGCACCTTTAATTGGCATGTTCTCCCTAAACACCCTCATAACAAATCTTGTGCAATCCCAAAATACTCTGGCTTTGCATTCCTAATGTGTCCCATGCCATTTAGGCAGTAACCCACCCCAATTTACAAGGTGACTGGTTTGTGAGACTCCCCAGTTGGCTAACTGGGCAGGTTTCACAGCTGGAGGTGAACCTTTGATGGGCTGACGATTCACTGCACTAGTAATGGCCACAAGTGTAGTTGTATCAGAGTGTAATTCAGGTTGCTCTGCCTGCTGTTGTTTCCCTGTGCTTCTTTGTTTGTCTGGAGGCATGCTTTTTATCCCATAACCTACCAGAAGCAATATAAGCCAAATTTAAGGACAAGAAGCTGAAAGGGTGTATGTTCTTCAGCCAAGATATGTGTTCCTGCTCTCTTGTGATACTATTGCTAGTGTTTGTGGAGCAGATCAGAAAACAGATACTAAAAAGCATACCTGGTGTAGTAAAAAAATGGAAGCTATCCTAGGAGGATGGGATTTATACCTTTAACTAGGAAATGAACATGGAAGCATCAGTGTGAGAGGTTCTTTTAGAGGCAGAAGCATCTGCCACCCTGCTGTCAGATGATGTCTCCAGGTCTTCATTTTTCTTGCAGTAGTTTAAAATATGGAGCTGAGCTGTCTTGAAAGCTAGCTTCAGTTGTGGGTGTGGGATGCCTCTAAATTTGGGCTTAAAAGTCTGAGAGGCATCAGCCCAGACCTGTATCTGCCTGCATAAATTTAAAACTATTTGTAGTTGAAAGAAAAGGATAAATAAATGGACACCCGTGTATTAGGAGGCTGATAAAAGGATCTCTGGAAAACAAATTGTGAGGGAGACAGTGCTGAACACCTGTAGGGAAATATTAATTCGTCAAGTCCTGGCCCCTTACTGCTTTTTGAGTCTTTCCCCGTGACCTTCTTTTGCCTACGCAGAAAGATAATTTCCAAAAGACACTTATGCCACTTTCTCCCTCAGGAGAAATACTTGATCTAATCTGTGGAAACAGCTGGTCAAAAATATTCGGTTTTGTTTGTTTTTTTATTAACCACCTCTTTTTGTGTACTTCTGTAGTGTGAAACCTTTTTCTCAACAACCTTATGCTGTACAGCCTCCACTTCCATTACCAGGTAGGTAAGGAAATGTAGTACCTTTGAAATTATATTCTAAATTCAAAAACAGCCAACACTTTAAAAAGTTTGAAAATTAAGTACAAGAAATACCTATTGCAACATTTCAGTGAGGCAAAAACTAATTTTTATATGATTTCCTCTTATTACCCATTCCCATCCTTTTGCTGAGAGAGCTGAGTCTTTTTAATATTGTTTTATTTTACGAAACTCTTTTTTCCTGGTTTATGTTAGATACGTTGGTGTTTTTTTCCCCTGCTGGCTCAGAAGAAAATAAGTCTCTGCTGCTCTTCTGCCATGCTTCTTGTTCTAGAACACTTTTCTCCATCATAGCATGATTGCCTTCCTAATTTCTCATTAAGTAGAATAACAAATGTCTTTTCCTTCTCAGCTTCCCCATTTTGAGAGGTTAATGGAGAAACTTCATTCTGATACTAAATAGTTTGTTTCACTGCTCCTTTAGGGCTCTATCTAGGTCCTCTTAAAATTGCTGAACGTGTTTTCTCTGGTGTCAAAACCAGGTAGCTTGTCTTTTACATAATTGCCTACTCTGATAGTGCTGTCTTAGCAGACTAACAAGCCATTTAGAGCACAGGTAGACTGAAGACCTTGTGAATGATATTTTTTGCATGAGGAATGAAGTCAGAAGAAAATGTAACGAGTCAGCTTTGACAGTAGGTGCTCTACTGGAGAGCAGTTACCAACTTTTCTCTTTCTAAATTTTGTTCTTTAAATCCTGTGTGCTTAGGGTTTGAGTCTCCTGCCGGCCTCTCGCCTTCCCCATCAGCACCAGCTTGGCAAGGACGAAGGGTTGCTAGCTCCAAACTTTGGATGTTAGAATTCTCTGCATTCTTGGAACAACAACAAGACCAAGACACAGTAAGAAATACACCTGACTTCCACCCCTCATTGATTTTTGGTCTTCAGGTAGCTCCTGTTCATCATGGATACGTTACACTACTCCATGTGTATGGAAATACTTGCTTCATTGCTCTTAAGAGAATAGAAAGCCATCTTTGGGAAACAGCACAAATCCTTCTCTTAGAGGATAGATAGTGATAGAGCCAGCTCTGTGCAATGTGCTTCTGGCCTCCCTTTCCAGGGTCAGGGATATTCACACACCAGAGCTCAAGGTGCTGAGGTCATAACCCCCTGCTGGGCTATTCTAGTTGTCCTGTTCAGCCTTGTAAGACAGACTCCAATACAGAACCCAATATCAGATGATTGTAAGATCACATAAGGCCACTTATTACTCTGGTGTGCTAGGAACTTAAAGCTGGGGAAAACTGGGATGAATTTGTATCAATGGGTTTCCACAGTGCTACCTATGAAATGGAAGTGCTGAAGTTTGCCTGTCTCACTAAACCTTGTGGTACTGCATCTTTAGATACGCTCTGGTGATGGGCTGAGGTAGGGAAGTTCAGAAAAGCTAAAATTATTTGGCTGGTACCTTGGTGTGGAATTTTGGGCTCTTAATAGGACAGGAGCATTGATGTTTGACTGAGTGACCTGTCACAGGTAACACTATATCTCAGGTTATTTCAGACTATATAACAGCATGAGGCAATGGTTTAGGAGTCAGTATAGGAATTAAAAATCCAACGATAATGTTCAGAGGTAGAAGAAGCATGGATGTATTGATAGGAAGGAAAGAACATCATGAGCTGGTATTAGCAGAGACATTTCTGTTAGTTTCTTCTGTGATTTTAGAAAATGCTGTCAAATCTTCATCGACTTCCAGCAGCCTTCTGTGAAGAACAATGAATGTTCAGTATGTACTGAGTGGTACTGAACAACTTCCTAATTCCATGTTTTTCCTCTTCTTGCAGTATAACAAACACCTGTTTGTGCACATTGGGCAGTCGAGTCCCAGCTACAATGACCCCTACCTCGAGGCAGTGGATATCCGACAGATCTATGACAAGTTCCCTGAGAAAAAAGGGGGCCTGAAGGAGCTCTTTGAAAGGGGGCCAGCTAATGCCTTCTTCCTTGTCAAATTCTGGGTAAGGAAAGGATCCTTTTCAGAGTACCCATTTGCTTTGAAGTTCCCGCTTTAAAAGCAGTGACCTTGTTAGCTGCATCCCAGGAAATTTTCCCCTGTGCAAGCAACTTAAAACAGCCATGACTGTCACTGGACATCTTTTCCTAACTACACTAGGCACATTTTTTAGTCTGCAGCAAGATGTATCTTTCACATTGTCATCTGCAGAGTTCTTCTTGACTACTATCTGGAGATTTTATTTGCTAATGGTGACTTGGGCCCTTTAGAATTGTTATTTATGGATAAGTAAAGAATTCAGTGGAAATTATTCACTGCATACTCCTGTGTGTTCACTTCTCTCAGTGTTGTGTAACTTCTCGATCAGAAGCAATATTTTTCCATCTCTTTTCCTGTCTCATTAGCTTCATTCTGTGTTATTCAAGTACTAATAATTTACAGATGCATGTTTACTGCTGGCACTAGGACAGACAAAAGATAAGAGAGACATATAAGGAAATTGGATTATGCAGATAATATATTCCTGAAATGACTTCTGGTAAGTTGGCAGAAATCAGGGCGGCAAAAGCTTACTCACTCAATTTGGATTTTTGTGATTTAGCTAAAATTTGCAAAAACTGTGCCATTGTGCTTCAGGGTACAAACAAAATAGCTTCGGTGACTGATATTATCTTAAGTATTACAAAATTAAAAATAATTGTATCTTGGGGCAGTTGCATGCTAGATGGCTGAGGGAACGTGTAATGGGATTTGGAGCCTTTCACCTTGAGTTTACCATTTATAATTCAACCTCAGGTCAGGAACGAGATGATGAGAAATGAGCTTTCATGTCTCATACTCTTCACGTGAACTGGTGCTAGAAAGCCTCCTAACTGGTGCTTTCAGAAGGAAGAACTGACTCAAGTGCCTTGAGATGCAACTTCCCAGCTGTCCCAAGCCTGGCCTTTCCAGAAATGAGTTGGAGAATGTTGGCTGGGAGTCTGCTGCTCGAGTGTCTGTGCCTAGAGCGTTGGTTCCTGGTGATTCTTGGAGTCACATAATGTTACTGTCTGCAGACTGTGTGTTGCTGAGCTGGGCCCCTCTGGGGCCCAAAGTACACCAAAGCCTGCTTGGGAAGGTGAAAACAAAAGGTAAAAGTTCAGCTCTGCCTCAGAGAGACAGCAGCACCTTGCTGAGAAGTGTATCCTCTGACAGAGTCCCTTTGAAAGGTAGTGATCACCTTTTGTAACCCAGAGGAAGAGCTTAAAAGGAGATGTTACACAGAGAGAATAAAACACCTCAAATTCCTTGGCTTGAAGAGAGAGAAATCCTAATGAAATTGGGTTATGTTGGAACTGCAATTTTATTTATCAAAACTGACTGTGCTTCTCTGCTTTTGTAGTTCAGCTTGTGGATTGTGGTAATTTGTTTTTTAATATCAGAAGGATAAATGTGGCCTATGCATCATGTCAGACAACCTATATCAGGCTTTTGAAAGATTCACGTGGTGGGATGTCATTAAGTTGGACTTTTTCTGGGCCCATGTGAGGTGTCTGGTGTTCAGAGAGTATCAGCTCACTGGAATTTGGCTTGCATAAAGAGATGTGACATAACACATGAAACACCTGTACTTCTGCATTTGTAAGGACAGTAGTATTTCTGGGCTTGGTTTAATATTTTGACATTCTGATTATTTTTTTGATACCCTTGCATTGTTGAATCCTATCTGGAGTAACATTGGGTTTTATTGGTGGCAACATTACAGGTTGTCACTTAGAAACAAGTGAAGTTTACAAGTAAAGTAATTGGTGGAATAGAAGCTTCTAAGACATGTAAGAAATAAATAAATAAACACTTCTCATGGATAAGGCAATGTGATTTTAAAAAAAAGGTTTAACAGAAGAAAACTAGGTATCAGCAGAAAATTTCATATCCTTCTGCATTTTTATAACTGTAGCAGTATGTGCTAGGGTGCTTTTTCATTTTTCTCCCTGGTAGCTTTGGACAACTGTACAAATATACTATTGATTTTCAAAGATATATTGAATAAAGAAACTACTACACCATTGAATTTATAGAATCACTTTAGGGTAAAATTATTATCCAAAGGCAAATTAGCGATAATCTTAAACTTAGCGAGTCGACTTAAATACTGAGAGGAGTGTTTTGAGACATAAAAATATGATTGATTTTTCAAGGGTTCTGAGTTGAAGTTGTGGTTGCAGGTGACAAAGACTTTAAAAAACCCCAAGGAATTAATAAGTTGGGTTTGCATATATGCAGTTTTAGGCTTGAAGAATCTGAGGCACAAATCTGCCCTTGCTATACTAAGCACTGAATATCCCAGGTGATCTGTTGTGCACCAGAAGCCTAACTCTGGGCTGGGGTTTCTTGACATCACTGGTAGCACTTAGGATCTAGTATGACTGAGAAAGAAATGTTCATGTTTGTTCAGTGGTGCTTTATTTATACAATAGCTAAGAGTTAGAAGTTGATTAGTTTGAAACATAGGCAATGTTTGCAGTTCTTCCTTGATTTTGGCATTGGGAATTTGGTACAATGAACTAACTCTTGGACTTGAATTGGCAGGTTGTGTATGACATCTGTGTGACATTTCTCTGTGCTCCAAGTGCATTCTAGCACATGACAATGAATGTGAGACATTAGCCTCCCAACACATGGGGCAGTGGCAGCTCTGCTCTTTTCCAGGGTAACATTATCTCTACCACCTGTTACTTGCTTCTCCCCGTGAACTCCTCCTGTATGCATCGTTATTAATAGTTTGGGCAAGAGGCGTTTTCGGGGCTTTGCACATTAGTAGAATGGTGCACTTGCATCTTAAAGCTTTCAGTAGTTGTGAGACTCTGGATGGAGGACAGAAGGAAAATGGCAAACCAGGAATTCAGGACACGCAGTAGTTTGTGCAGAGCAGCCAGCTGCAGGGGAGTGGATCAGGGCAATTTCTTAGCAGACCTGTCCTGCCAATATATGTAGTAACTTCTTCCCAGTGATAGGCAAGCTGAACCAGTTAAATCACTGAGTGCTTTCTTCCAGCTAAATATATTATACTTTTGTGAAAGATGCCGAAGGGATGGCCTGGAGACTGATGTCCCGCACTTGGCTTCTCTCCTGTTGCAAGCAAATCCAGTCAAAAAAGCAGCAGTGCAAATTCCCCTTGGCACCCTGCCTTGCCCAATGTATGCCTCCAGTCCTGACCTGGCAGAAACTGCTTGGAGATCAGGGGGGTGGCAATTTGGTCCCCATGTTCATTCTGTCCTTTGTACTTCTGAGGCAGCAAACAAGACAGCAGGTAGCAACAGAGGTTTTTTATGATCTTTGCACACACTAGTTTCACCTGCCATCACCAGCACCACCTTATGTTGCTGCCTTATGCAAGGGGACTCTGCCAATGGCCCTTTCACCAAAGTAATTCCCCATAGTGTCCAACAGTATAGAGATTGTTGGCAGCAAAAAGCAAATTGAAAGACTGAATTGCTGAGGGAATCTATATGTTGGGTTTCAAAAATAGCACAATCCTGCTAAGTCACAGCTCCCCATACTGTTAGCAAGGCTATCTTTGGCTAGCTTGGGAACTCTTCCCTTCCCTCTTTTTTGAAGGTCTGAAGCTGCAGTGGCTCAAGTTTTGGACTGTTCTTAAAGAATTTTTCAGCATATGCCTTTCCACTGATCACATGGTACCTGTGTGCAAGATAGCAGCAAGCTATTGTTTCTCATGGCATTTAATGCCTTTTGGACTCTTGTCTAATCATTCTCAAAGCCTCAGATAAACTGAAGGCAAATTCTCAAAGGCCACATTTCCCTTTGTGAAGAGTTTCAAAGAACTTCTGATTCACAGGCTCATCCTAGTGGGAATGAGGCCTTTCTGAGTAATCAGTTGTGAAACTCACTCCCACCAAAGAACAGACAAAAATCTTGGTTTAATATGTGGTTAGGACAATGCACAGTGCCGGCTTTCCTGTAGTTCTTTCTTGGGGTTGCAGAAGTTATTTGCTACACTCAAGTTCATCAGAGCTGTTTTCACTTGCTGAGGGACCAAAGGTTTAAAAAAATAAAAAGTAATACTAGCTTGTTGAAGGATACTATGCTTTTGCCTGAACAAATATCTTCTCTTTTGTCTAGAAATCTTGTCTTGTAGGTATTTAAAAGTTCTGCTTACTTCTCTGGAAAGGAGAAGATCTCAGGTGTTTCCCCCAAAACAGGTAGATCACTCTTGCATGCCATATGTAGATCTCTGAGACGTGCTGCATCACAGACACCTCTGATTATAGTGTCAGAAAGTTTGGAAGTCATCAGGCAGGCTATGGATAAATGTGTCATCTGTGCTGAGCTTGCACAGTAAGTTGAATACGTCCCAGACACGTCAGATTGCTGTTACACCAGAGTGTGCACAGGTTTTTGCATCTCTAAGTTCTTGGACAGAAAGCAAGAATCCTGAGTTTGTCAGACGAAGTAGTATGGTCCAGTTGGTGGCTCATAACTCAGATTTAGCTTGTAACATGCCTCATCTATTTGATCTTCTATGTTTGTCTTTAAAGAGATGGAGAATAGTTGTTTGAGTGCTGGACACCACCCAACAATCTGAATGCTGCTTCTGCCCCTGCCACAGGTTTGCCCTGTTGCTAGCAGTGGCTAGTAAGAGCCTGGGGGGGCAAGGCAGCTCAGCCCCCTCAGTCACACTTTCCTAAATCCTGCCTATGTTTCCTTTGACTGCATAGGTTGGGGTAAGGAATGTGTTCAAGACTTATTTAACTTGTTGTTGGAAATACTAGTGCATTTGCCAATGAGGAGCTGAGGCACCTAGGCTCTAGTCACATCCAGTTATGTATTAAACATGCCCAGGCATTCCCAGACTATGAAGATTAGCCTCCCTGCTTGATGAAGAGCTGGGAAGATGCATGTCCTTTGAACCACAGTTGCTATTATTCCTTTGCATCTTTGAGGGATGGAATGTCCTGGACAGAGTAAATCAGACCTTTCTGTGCTCACCCCAGGACTGACTGGATGTGCTTTGACACAAGGTTTTCTTTAGAGAAAGAAACTCTGAATTCGAGAAGATAGGAAGAGTCTTTTCCCAAAAGCAGCAATGTGGTCTCTAGTCCTGATGGCCTAGGTGTTGTGGAGAGCTCATAGGAATCTAGGCACGAAGGCATTTTTAGATGTTAAGTTAAATACAGTAGCTCTTTTGGCCATTAGAGACCTCAGGATGTGCAATATGATCTCGCTCTCATGCAATCCTGAGAAGTTTTAACTGCATCCATTTGTGAATTACCTCAGTGTCCAGTTGACACTTAGTAACTAATTTGGCTAGGGCAGGTAATAGTGTTCTTCCTCAATTTTCTGCCTCATCTCCCTTCCGGAGGTAATCATCCCCACAGTAGGGAAAACTAACAGATTGGAGTTCCACTCCTGAGCAGTTCTTTGGTCACGTATTCTTGTACATCATTGACATTTTCAGTTTACATGAATAAACCAGGTTGCAGATACATGTGTGCCAAATAATTTCTGGTATGGGGGCAGTCCCTTCCTTGAGAGAGTGGGAATCAGTAATTAAATAAGCTGTAACTGTAAAGCCAGCAGGATGTGTCTGGGGTGCTGCAGCTCCATTCTCCTGCAGGCATGAACTACAGCCCTCAGCAAGCTGCTGTTGTCATTCCCTGGAGTTGCTGAAATTCCATGTATGTATGTTTATGATTGAGATTTTCAGAGGTGACAGCTCTTCATGACTGACCACCTTCTGTCTGACAATCCTAACCTATAATATGGGACAAGCTTTAGAATAAAAGGCACAGTGTAAATGTCAGGGAGTTTCAACAAGATCCCATTCCTTCACTGCAAAAGGGCTTCAAGGAATGTGATTGTACAACATGTCAGTGAATGGTAAGGACTCCTTAATTCAAACAGTATTGCCATAATTTTTCCTACTGCCAAATAGTTTAATGTTGATAAATTAGATGTTAATTGGCTGTGAAATTCTATTCTGGCCTTTTGATGGGAGGCTTGTCAAATTGTGGAAGCACCTAGAGCGGCTTCTTAGGGCTAATGAAGCTTTTCTCATGAAGTGGAATTACACCTTTCTGCTTTGCCTCATATTGACTGCATTTAGTTTTTAATTTCCCAGTAAGTCGTTAGGAGAATATAACCACAGCTTTACTAACAAGACCCTGAAAATGTTTGTCTGGTTCTGCAGTGAGAGACTCTGCTATGTTTATGTAGCAATGGACTGACCAAGCCTCTGTAGCCTTGAGCCTTTTTTCTTTTTGACTTACTGGGAGAACTTCTTTGGAAAAGCAGAATTGGGTCCATACATTGTGTATATCACTCTCAAGGGAAATGGCTAAAAACTATTGTAAAGGATTCTTAGTCTAGTTCCTCTTTGGAGAAAGGAAGGAATTAATCTTTATTCACACAGGAGTGTGGGTGAAATAAATAATACAGCTAGTTGCATTGACATGGAAATGAGTATCACAGTATTTAAGTATAATATTACAATAACTCAGTAAAACTTAGACCAGAATAGAGTAGCACTGCTATTCTCTAATACATGTACATTTGTGGTACAAAGAAAGTAGCTGCATAACTGTAGTTATTTGATATCAAGGTCTTCAGCATGACCGTAATAATTCACTTGGCATCTTGAATTATGATGAAGTCTATGATGCCTATGCTCTGTGCTACCAGGTAAAGCTACCCTGGATTTGCCCACATATGCTACTGCAATGTAGGCAAACCATTGGAGTGTAAGACTTCATTACAGTCATTTAGGGGGTAGGACAGTTTACAAGCTTCCAGTCTTCCTCTAGCTGTTGTTTCCAAGTTTTATGCTGTTATGCTCTCCATAAGAGCACTGTGAGCAGAGTGAAATCTCTGTCCATCCCTAATGCTGCCAGTATAGATGTGAACATTGGAACATTCTGAAGTCTTGTCTGGACAATCACTGTGTGATGGCAGCTGTCAGTGGGTATTGTGGTACAGAGATAGCCTGGATTGACTGTCTAGGGAGAAAACGTTTAACTCAAAAGGAGTTAAAACAAAGTGTGACTTCAGTAGCAGGTTGCTGGTTACTGCTGTGGTTATGCAATTCATTAGAAGAAGCAGTCCTGCCTTCTGCTTTTCGTACTGCTGCCCATCCTCCCAACACACGTTCTTTGCTTTAACACATACAACTGCTTCTGAATCAGGCCAGGGAACTGATCCCACTGAAAACTAGCTGAGCAATTCCTCAGTGAGTCCTGTAATGCAGCTATAGAAACGTGTCAATACAAGAGGAATGGGGTAGCACAAACTGCTCTGAAACAGTGAGACTGCTCTCTCCTTGTGTCAGGACCAGTCTGGCATCATCAAACTACAACTCTGAGGTGTGTTTCCTAAGAGACTCAAGCCACCCTGAGTATGCATTGCTATTGAAATAGACAATCTTTGTGCCCTCAATGTTTGTGGTGGCACAAATGCAACAAGGCAGCAGCAAGCTCATGTGCCTACAAATGGGGAGAAAGCTTGACTGGCACTTTCTGGATTGACTTACAGCTTTTGTGAAAGTGTTCCATAGGACAACTAAGCTAACAGTATTATCTCATGCCAGAGAAGAGACAGGTATTTTGCATGGAAAAGAAAGGGGTGCATTCATTATTGTGGTGGTCCAGTTCCAGTGCTAGCATTGCTTGTCCTAAGTGCTGCTCTAGGTCTCAAATAAAAAAAAACCCTTCACTGACACTGGCTAAGAAAACCATGCTAGAGTAGAATCTAATGCTGTCCTATTCACACTGTATCCACTGTAGCAGGAACACACTTTCTTCAATTTCCTCTTTCCCTTGGTTCATCTGGAACAATGAAACAGTCTGAAGTAGCCTGTGGGAACTAATCCTTGCTTCTATGCTGATGTAAACTAGCACCTGGGCTTGTGGAGCACAGAGAAGCTCTACCCTTTCAGTTTTGAAAGGGAGGAAGCTGAGCTGAGCATTCCCACACACCCCTTGTGTTTCCAGAGCTTAAGGGAACCACCTCTTCTTTTCATAACCGTGGTTTGAATGACCTCTGGTGGAGGCTTCAGATAGCCAGGATTTTTAGGAGTTTGATCCCAATGGGAGGCCTCGGTTGGCCAACTGTAGGCACCCACATTTGAAAATTGAGGCTGCTAATGGAGATGGGTTTGCATTCAGGTGGAACCGGGCTAGATCCATCAGCAATCCACATTCTTTGTTGTACCCTGTTTACATTCTTTGTGTCACAGTACCAGAGCCCAATGTTTGTGTGCATGTAGTCACACATTCCTTTTCTCTGCTGTTTCTTTTCCCTTACCTACATATTTACCTAGAGGGGAAAACACTTTATTACTCTTGCTTTACCCTTATTTTCCTTCCTTTGTGAGGCAGCCCAGTCTAGCCTGTCTGTTGCACTGCTCTGTCCCTGTAGTGCCCCCTGTCTGCTCTCTACACGCTTTGTGAGTACCTCCAAGCTGTGCCATATGCTTTTAATGGTAAGAGGATATTCCAGTGTGTATGCAAATCCCCACCACCATTTTCTGAAGCGGATTTTACTGCATACTCTTGAGATTCCCCCCACTTGCTTGATGTACATTGGTCTGCTTAAGGAGCTTGGGATGCTCCAATACTTTACTATCTTGGCTATGCAAGGTAATGGGGAAAAAATGCCACAACCATCTATTGATATCCATCTATTTTTTTACTTTTTTTTTTTTTGGCAGGCTGATTTGAATACCAATATTGAAGATGAATCCAGATCTTTCTATGGTGTTTCCAGCCAATATGAGAGCCCAGAAAACATGGTCATTACCTGTTCCACCAAAGTGTGTTCCTTTGGAAAGCAGGTGGTAGAGAAAGTAGAGGTAAGAAGGAGACACCTGGGTGCAAGGCTCTCCCTGGTTGCTGTTTTGTCACTTCAAATATTTGCATCCTGCATATATCACAAGGTAAAATATATCCCATGCTTCTTGTCAGGGAGATGGATGCCACAGATTATTATTTCTGAGACATGCAGGTGTAAGATCACTCCAGCCCCTGCAACATGGCCTTGTCTCAGGACTTCATGGAAGCTCTGGTAGTGTTTGCCACTTTTTCCTTAAATCTCAGTTTCTGAAGACATGTAAATATGTAAGACTCTTAGCTATGGTGATACTCTTTTTAGGGGAAGCAAAGGAAAGCTAGAAAACATAGACCCTTGCTTTGTAGTCCAGAGAGGTGGAAACAAACTAGGCAACATCTCACTCTCATTAGTGTTTTTAGACAGATCATTTATAGACTGTAGCCATTAATTAACAATTTACAGACTATAGTCTTATGAGACTTAGAGCCTGTACACTTACAGCTTATGCTGCAAAATTCTGCATATGTCTGGCTTTGAAGAAATTCTTTCTGATGCCACAGTCAGCTGCTCAGAGAGCTGCTTTGACATCCTTCCTGCTGCTCTCTTTCCCAAGGAGCCTTTAGATGCAGGAGAAGCAGCTTTGTGCAGCACACCAGGTGTTCTCCTGTCAGCAGTCAGTTCAGGCTGAATCCTTCCCCAGGACCCATCTCCAGTCACATGACAGACATGCCTGAAGTCCAGTTAGGTATTTGCAGATGGGATAGAGAGGTCAAAGGAAGGTGTCGTGGTGCACAGGAATGGAGACCAAGCTCCTGGGGTGAAAGTAACAGGCATTTAAGGGTCTGCCGTGAGATGATAGAATCTGGCTTCAGCTTCTGTTCAAAGGAACGTGAAATATACAGGAGCTAAGATGTGAATGTGAACAAAAATATCCCTCTGTAACATTGGCCAGACCTTCTCCCAGGGTGGGGAGCAGAGGTACTATGTTTTCTCTCTCAGGTACCAGAATGCTTTAGTCTTTTCCAGCTGAAATTTTATCCTGTCCATACAATTACCATAATCAGCAGCAGCTTCCTGGTCTTGCTAAGCAGTAGTTCTCAACTCTTTCAGTTTATTCACACCTAATGTTTTTCCAGTAGAGATGCAGACCATAGGATAGATGACGATTGGTCTGTTCCTCTTAGTTACCTCTCACAGCTCCTTGACTGTTGCTCATAAGCTGGAACCCACTGTTCTAAAGAAAAAAGAAATCAAGCTGAAGAGATTGGAGCTCTCAAGGGGACTGACCTTGTTGCAAAGTACTGTAGTCACTGTTAGTAAAATTAGTTGAAAGTGCCATTTTAATTTTTCTGTTCTGAATCCCTTTCAGTGATAAATGTTATTAATGTGCCAACATAACCCCACATGGCCCTTTTGTGTTTTGCACTGCAGACAGAGTATGCACGCTATGAAAATGGACACTATTCCTATCGCATTCACCGTTCCCCTCTCTGCGAATACATGATAAACTTCATTCATAAACTCAAGCACCTTCCTGAGAAGTACATGATGAACAGTGTGCTGGAGAACTTTACTATCTTACAGGTGGGACTTATCAGCTGGTTTTGTTGCAACTTGGCAACACATAAACCCCACGCAGGAGTTCACTGTTGTGAGTCAAAGCAGATTTCCTTTCACAGCTCAGCATCTAATTGAACTTAGTGTCTCTCATGGGTATTGCACTTCAAGACCATTTATGGAGCTCTAGAGATAGTAGCTCATGCAGAGAAGCAGCAAATGAATTTGAGAGACCTGAATAAGAGAGAGGAAGAAGAAAAATGAAGGGGGAGAGTTCATGAGGCAGAGATAAAAGAAGGAGAATGATGAAAAATATAGTGAAGGAAATGCTTATTCCAATATTGGACAAATGTTGAAGTCCTTTCTTTGCCCTGGCTCTTTCTGCAAGGTAAAAAACCAACAAGAGCACTGTTGAGTGGCTATAAAACTTTCTTATGGGAAGCGTTCTTCACTGACCAGATGGAGTTAAAAAAAGTAGTTTCCTCAGGACCATCCTGGACCTGGAAAGGATGCAGATGAAGAGGCATGTTGTGATACCCTCATGAATGACTGCAGCCTCTAGGTAGGGCAATACTACAAGGCTACAGCAACTAGATTTGCATTAGTGTTTTGTTATACCAGGAGCATTTCCAAACTCAGATGCAGCCTAAATGTGGGAAGAGGGCAGAGAGCTTAAAACATGGATTTTTCTAATGGACTGAATTCTGTGTTCCCCTCTATAAGAGGCATCACAGACCTTCACCCAGAGAACCTGAGGCTGGGTAAGTAGAAGAGATGTTAGTGGCTGTATGAGAGTGGAAATCAAGTGGTCTTCATTTTGTTCTCTGGAGATCTTGTAGAACTTCAGGTGACTCATTTCACTGCTCTGTGGCTCAGATATATCAGCGGTGGAACACAAGGCTAATAATATACCTCACAGGGCTTTAGGAAGTTTATTCTTTCATGAACAAAGATTTTAAACATCTGGGAAAGAGGAGGACTATAAATGCTGAGAGTTCTTTTAATTGAGCAAAAGCACGAAGGGGACAGGGACAGAGATAACGAAGGCCTGTGTGCTGTAATCCATACTGAGGAACACTGTGGCTGTTTTCTACGTGATTTATTCCTCAGTCAGGGCAGCACTTTCCATAAATTTTATGAAAAAAGCTGTCATATAGCTATACTTCATTTGGAGCTTTATGTTTTGAGTAATCTCATGTCCTTCCCTTATCTTCTGTCACAGAGAAGCATGTCTCATGTGGGTGCTGGCACAGCCTTTTATACATTGCCTTGCAATCTTGCTCCCTGAGCAGCAGGCTGAGCATTTTCCACTCCCCACTGGGGAGCTGAAAAATGCACAATATAAGGCAGGTTGCTAGTCCTCAGTCCCCACTGCCAACTTCTGAGGCAAGTCTAATTATATTTTTTCTAGACTCCTTTATGAGCTTAGATACACCTAACCCCACAAGCATGATTTATCTTGCTTTGCACATTGCTCTGGATCTAGCACTCCAAGATTTCAGTGCCCATTTTTCAGAAAAGGGTCTGGTGCCTTACCACACTTGGATGTGTATAACTTACCATAGCCTGCACAATAAAAGAATTCAACTGCAAACCTAATCATGAAGTAAGAAAAGAAAACATAATAGACCAAAATCAGACTACTAAAATTTATAAGCAAGTTTGACAACAGTTATTTTCTTTCTGTTTTCACAAGAACAATGGGGTTTGGGACAGTTCAAGTCTCCAGCTGGAATGTTTTTCTTCTGCAGTTGAGTTGGTGCTGCTACTGATAAAAATCTATCTCCTCCAGCAGGAGAGAACTTGAGCACAAATTCAGGTGAAAAGAATGTGCAAAGCAGTGACAGAGAGGGAAACTGAGATAGGAGCTCTGGGTGCAACATTTTGCTTGTCCCTGCTACGTCGTGCATGCTTCTGAAACTTGGACAACTCTGCTCCTTCACCATGCTGCTGACACTAAGTCATATTGTAGAGAAGCTAAGGTTCCTGAGGGACCCTAGAAAAACAAATGGGGAAAAAAAAAAAAGGAGCTTCTGTAAGAATGCATGAATGTAGCAGCCATCCTTCTCCAGACATCTTCAGTGTGTGTAATGGAGTCAAACCTATAAGTCTCCTGTAAAATGAGTTATACTCTATAATCCTCGTGGTCTGTGTCCACCACTGACAAGCAGGAGCAGGTGGAGGGAAAGAACTGTTTGTGGTTGTGATATATCAACATATATGTGAGCAGGAGTGGACATGCCTCTCTATACCCAACAAGCAGCTAAAAGAGCTTTTTTGTGAACCACTTTGCTGAAATCTGCAACACCAGGCGGTAGAGAGTAGAGGACCTAGTGGTCCTGCTTCCACTGATGGAAGTTGGTCACAGTGGACTTTTCTCCACAGTGAACTCTGCTCACCTCCCTGTCTCTTCACTGTATAGTAGCTCTGATGCTGTGAAAGTTCTTTGCTTTGGTCTGTGAGCACACAGACTTGGCATTGTGGTGGCCAAGCTGGGTATCAATCCTGCACTTCTCTGTTCTTTGTCTATTACTGACTTCTTGCTCTATGTTAAATGTGTTGGAATATGTAAGCAGAGAAACAGTAGTTGCCATCTCAGCTTTGTCTTCTTTTCTGTCTAGGTTGTGACAAACAGGGACACACAGGAGACCTTGCTGTGCATAGCATATGTTTTTGAAGTATCAACTAGTGACCATGGTGCCCAACATCACATCTACCGGCTGGTGAAGGACTAGAGACTCTCTGCCCTGAGTTGTCCATGGAATGCATGTATACGAAAAAAGCCTGTGCTTGAACAACCCCTGCCCCCTCATACCAAACTGAAAAATAAACTGCAGATACTGTGTATTTTCAGAAAAGTACCTCTGAGCTGGTTTGTGATTGATAGAGTCAAGTTTGTGTCTTCAGGTTTGTGCAAATGGGAAAAAGATTTGGATTCAAAGAAACAGGCAAATGGCTGCTTAAGGGTCTCAACACAAACAGCATCCTGTGAAAAGTATTTCCCATAGAGTACACACAGGGTGTGATCACACACATAAAAGGGGTGACATGCATCTGGTATACAGGTATGTCAATGGCAGCAGCTTCCTCAACTTTGACCATATGAACATGTTCATGCTACGTCATGTGTGTGAGTGTGTGCACTTGTGTACATTCATTTGTAGGTCAGCACATGCACAGACATGATTACCATACATTTATATGGATGTCAGTTAGACAGGTGTGGGCATGTGTGTGTGTACAGAGATGGCACGTATATCCTACACAGCTGCCTGTCTAGCTGTCCACATTAACAGTTGCACAGTCACAGGCTCATTCAACCTTCCTCTGTTAGAGGCTGGTTACTTTTTCCCCTCCTTCCATGCCTTTTAAATGAAGGTACACTTAGAAGATTGGATATGTTAAATCATGTTGTCTTGCCCAGCAGATTTCCACTATGTATCAAGCCTGCTGACTTGACTAAAATAATTCTTGCTGCTTTTGCTTCTGTTCTTCCTGCACAGCTAACAATGCTCAGGGAGCTACACTGTGCTCTTTTCTTGTGCACCAGGAAAATAATTGTCTAGCGAGATCAAATTGTTCCACCCGTTAGTTGCAGACAGTGAGATGCACAAGCATTGTAAAGATTGCCACTTGGCCAGAGAACTGCAGGAAAAAGATGAGAGGGAATAGTGAAAGGGGTTAGTTTTCAGAGTTTCCAAGGCAATCAAAGACAGCCTCTCTGCTTCACTCGTAAACTGAGGTTATTTACTCAGGAGTTACTGAGAGGCACTAATCTTGGTCACCACAATGCTGCTGATGTGGGGGGAAGATCCAGCCATTCATGTTACACTAAGGGAAGAGGTGTGCTGCATGATGCTGTCTGGCAGGCTCTGAACAGGAAATTTATGGGGTAGCCAGGCACGGTCCCATGGCCTGGACAAACAGTTGGATGTGGAATGGGGACTAAATGACTCATTTCCTCATTAAGCCAGTTGATCTGTTGTAACTGTCCAAGTGCAGATTTCTATTTGCATGTCAGAGATCCCTCACAGGGATGAGTCTTCACCAGATATTACTGTGGAATAGCTGAAATCATACTGCCTCTACCATGCACACTGCACTTTGCTGCTCCTGGCCTGTGTCTAGGTCATAACCTGTGCTTGGATGCATGGAAAGGAAAAGATATGGGTAAGGAGAAAAGATAATGCCATGAAATCAGACCTGGAGAAAGAAGCTTTGGTTCTTGTTATAGGAAAAGGGCTCCACTTATTTTTTATATCTAATGAAGTATTTTGCCCTTCCCCCCCCCAGTCCTGCAGACCCTGCACACTCAGAGGCTGCTTTTAAGGACTGTGCAGGGATAGTGCTGTTAACCTTCTCTGTGCAGGAGCCAGAAGTGGATGGCAAAGGACAGAAACTCTCTTGCACCTTTTAATCAAAATCTACACTTTCATCCTGTGCACAAAGTTCCTGCTCTGCCTGCTGTCTCCAAGACAAAGGAATACCTTCAAGTACTGACTTCCAAACAGCAACACAGAACACAGATGCCAGCAGCTTTACATAAGATCTGCGTGACTGGTAACCAGAATCAGTCAAGCTTGGAGAAAGATGAACCAAGCACTTTAAACATGTAGAAAACGGAGCACCTTGAGATGTCTGCTGTTCTGTGCTACACATGAAAAAGCCGTGCAAGCACAGCCTGCTCTTGCCCATCCATTGGGTGTTATTGCCGGTCACAGCCAGGTGATCAAACCACCCAGAAGTGAATTAACTACATCTCTGCAAACCAGCCGGCCCCTCCAGTTGGCCACACAGGTGTGAATGGCACCAACTGGCTACAATCCATTACTGATGCATGCTCCTGCCTATTTCAGCCCTACGCAATCTCCGACCTGATCTCTGAACTATGCGTGGAGCAGAAAATAAATCAAATAAAGCCTCGCTAATGAAAAAACAGACTGACTCTTGGGAAAAGTATTCTTGGCCAACACAGACAAGTGTGTTTTGAAATGGAGCCAGTACAGAGAAAGGGAAGAGAAAGTCCCCAGAGATGGAAAATTGCTTGTGGTGTGTACTAGTACTCTCCTGCAAACATGAGCCTGCTGCCTTGCATGCATCCACTGCACTTTTACACTGTTACAGCAGACCCCACGGAGTAGCCCCTGAAGCAGATGAACCCTAGAAGTCCACTTAGTCCATCAGCTGATCATGAATAAAACTGCAGTAGCAGTTTCAAGATGCTATCAAAACAATGAACACAAGCTAACAGGTTAAGGAACAGATGAAATATTAGGACAGTCGATTTAGGGACACTCATGCAGGGTTTTCTTTTCACTTAATAGCAATGAAAGACTCTTCCCTGGCAAAATTCCTTTTTGCTCTTGCTCTTGGACTTCACAGCTCCCTGGTGTCAATAACCAAGGCTAGCCAGAGACATCTGCCTAAATTTCAAACTCAGCAGAGAAACCAAAAGAAACTTCATGTGTCTAAGAGAGCTCATTTTTATGTAGGCTACCAGAGAAAGAAGATTTAAGAAAGCTGTGACGCAAAAGGCGTACTGGAAATTTTGATCTGGACTGAAAGGCCTCTGTCCCCTTGCAGAATGGGTGAGATCCATGTAAAAATACTTCAAAGACTGAAAGGACTGTAGATCTCTGTCCCTAAGGCTTCCTTTCTTGGAATTTCACCAGAAGAAACCAGACAGTACAGCAGAACTAAGAGCCAGCTGCAATTTTGTTAAAAATAAAACAAAGCAAACACCAAAAAGCAGCATAGGTAAAAAAAGAGATAGCCTAGTTTGAAGACGAAAGGCTAAATTGAACTCCAAAGAACCAACAACACATGAGGATGTCAGAGTGTCTTATAAGTTTAATTTTTGTTGGGGCAGAAATAGCTGAAATATTAATGTTAGCCTGTAAGACCTTGCTCTAAAATCAAAGGACAAAACAGCAAAAGCTGATTCCCCTGGTCATTTTACAGCCACTATGCTGAGACATTACTAGATAAAGTTACAAATGAATCTAAATAACTGTGTTTTCTTTATAAGGAAGCACCTCAAAAGTTTCCATTCAACTGTGACTACCTTTTTTTCTAACGTACATGCTTCAGTTTATCAGCCCTAATTTGTGCAGCTACATCTGCTTGTGGAATCATGTCAAATTGAATTGCTAAAATGATTCCACTTAAAGATAGTTTTCTGAGATAAGACACAACACACCATGGGTCTGAACAACACAGAACTAGGTAAGACAGAGCCTTCCCTTCATCTTTACTTCAAAGCCAAAAGAAACACTTCAGGTAAGACAAGTTCACTTGAATTAATTCATATATCTGTGATGAGGGGGTGGGAACTTCTTGAAGCTGACATTGCCAATGAAGAAAACGTAGATAGGCCTAGAGGCAAAGTTAGGAATTGAATTTAAATCTCTTTCTACTGCAGTATCCAGACCTAAGGATCATTATTTCCTTGATTATTACACGTGCTTTAACCTTTGGTGCAATAGTTTCTCAGTGACCTTTTCTTCCCCATTATTCAGCTCATTTTTACCTTGGGTCTTTGACATCTTGGACCAGATGGAGGAGTTGAAGGGCTTGAGCAGTGACAGTAAACAATAAGAACTAATTCAGACAGGTGAGAACACCCTCAAATTTGCTCTAGAGCTATAGAAGAGGCAGGAAGAGCACACACTGAGCCTCCAAGAAGCTGCCTCGGAGTCATGCTCTTTCATCAGTCCTGCAAGTACAGTCTACATCAAAACCAAGCAGAGATGAAGCAGACAGCCTGCATGATTGTAAGAGAGATAAAGGGCTACTCTCTACAGGGGAAGGATAGCCAGAAGCTTATGCTGACAACAGTTCTGTCAGTGATCTCAGTGTGGGGTATAATCCAAGTCCTCTTGGACGCTAGATCCATATCTACTACACTGGTAGCCATGTTTGCCTGCATTTGGGTGATTTAACATGCTGATTCAGCAACTAGTCAAGACTCCAGATCTGTGATCCATACTATTTTTGGTGTCTTAAATGAGGCACAAAAGTACTGGTGCTCATTCTGAGGAAAACAGATAGAGCACCATTAAAGAAAAGCATCCCCCTCACCTGCTTCAAGTGGATGATGCAGCAGTAACGATGGGAAGAACGTGAATACAGCAAAGCTAGAGAGTCTATATGAATGATCTCATTTGCTCAAAAAGAGTAGCATAGACTTTCATTTTCAACCTCCCTAATTTCTCCACAGTACTCAGCATTGTTGTTATGTTATTATTTCATCTGAAATTGGTGGCTGGGACCCAAACTCATAAACTTGCTATTACAGCAGAAGGGGTATATCCTGTGAATCACACTAGAAAGCATGCATCCATTTCTAGATGCCTCAAATGCAGCTACTTAGAGCTTTCTTAAAAGCTGGCCTTCAGGTTTGCTGGTCACATGCTATGGATTCAAGTATACTGATGAGTGCAGTTCTTTGTGTTCCTCACCGCATGCACAACATCAGAGTGTGCCCATCTTAGATTGGGTCACATGGAAGACAGCTAGCTGAAGCTGAAACACAAGTCTACTAAGATTACTTTCCTAAACTTACTGGTATAATTGAGAAGAGACCTGCAAACTAGTGCAGATTCCCTGGTAGAAAGTGCAACCACAGTATCAGCCACTCTAGGCCTCAGTTTCACAGTGATCCTCAAGCTCTTCCCTAAATGATCAAGTTCATACAAAGCTCCCATATACCTTTTACCTTCTTTCCACAATAGATGCCAAATGATGACTTAATTTCACATATTTATTTTTTGCTTTGACTTGAACTGAAGAAATCCCATATACCTGGATATAAAGCTACTTGTGCTTATGCCAACAGGTGAAGAACACATCATGCTGTTTCTGTTAAACAAACAACCAAACAACAATAACACCACCACTGCAACTGTCAAACTCATCCTCATTTTCTGCTGACTTCTTATGCTGCTTGTCTTTGAGGAAGTGGTTGTTTATCTTCAAAGTTTGAGTTATTTAAATATTGACAACAATTCTGAAATGAAGATCCTTCAGTCCTCAGGTACAACGGGAGTTGCTGCATTACAGCTACAGCACTCAGGATATGGACCTTTTTTGGAGCCTAGAACCAAGGAATCAAGTGAAATTCTCTCCACAGATCTTTTTCTCTCCTGCTGGCATATTTCCTTCATTGCTTGCTTTAAGGTAAACAGACAGCAACATTTGTGTACTTTCATACATAAATAAATGAAGAACAGAGAGCTGCTGCACATACTTCTCTTCTGGGAGAGAGAGAAACAAACATGCAGCAGATGACAGTTGTGTTGCTGGCAGCATTATCACCAGGATGCTTATAGTCTGTTGAACCAGGCAGTTTATAAAAATTCACTTAGGACAGAATGGAAGGTATGAGAAGATGTATTTGATGTGAACATGCTTCTGAATTGAGAGGTGTGACAGCAGCAGCAGCACCAGAGAAGGAAACAAGAATACACAGGGGACCTAGGAATGTGAAACAGATCTTCCTTCTGCAAAAACATTTATGAAAAAGCCTTGAGTTGCTCTTCAAACACTGTAAAATACAGTTCCCCTCTGGAAGCACTGTCTGTAACTGCACTGGTCTACTTCTGCAGGCATCTCTGCCCCAATTCTAGGCCATTTCCCCATCACACAATACTTCGTTTAGTGGTTCCTGCAGAACCTTCCCCTGCTGTGTTAAGAGAACTCGAGTTCTGCAGGACACAGCATTTGAAGTTGGCTTTGTTGAG
Source organism: Scytalopus superciliaris (assembly GCA_013400415.1). NCBI lineage: Eukaryota > Metazoa > Chordata > Aves > Passeriformes > Rhinocryptidae > Scytalopus > Scytalopus superciliaris. Next base: position 99,837 of record VXBX01007387.1, read on the forward strand.
TTTTTGTTGAACTTCCACTGACACCCGGGGAAGGCAGATGGGGACTTTCCATAAGATCTCCAAGGATCTCATGCCCCTGTGTCACATAGCACCACAGATAAGAATAATTAAGGTTGGAAAAGACCTCTAAGATCATCGACTCCAACCATTAACCCAGCACTGCCAGGTCCACCGCTAAAACATGTCTCTAAGCACCACATCCACTCATTTTTTGAATACTTCCAGGAATGGTGACTCAATCACTTTTCTGAGCAGCCTGTTCCAATGCTTGAACACCCTTTAGAGGAAGAAGTATTTCCTAATATCCAAACTGAACCTCCCTTGGCAAGCTCGATGCTGTTTCCTCTTGTCCTATCACTTGTTACCTGGGAGAAGAGACCGACCCCCACCTGTCTACAACTCCTGCTACGGCCGAAGAAAGCTCGGATGAGCACTCTGACACGCCTACCCTCCGTGCTTAGAAGCCACAGCTATATATTGGCTGTCGTGGTGCGACCACGGGAGCATCTTCGCCTGGGTTTGCCGTTCGCAGCAGCGGTGCAGGCGCCAGCGGGCTGCAGCCACCCCATCCTGCGGGCGCAGGCACTGCCCCTGCCATCCTGAGCCCGGAGGGGGCAGCTGAGGGGCAGGTGGTAAGTGCTCCCCGCCCCAGGTGCATCCCGCCAGTGCCGGGGGGTGCGCAGGGGATGCTCCGGGCTCCCACCCGAGGCGGGACGCGGCAGAGGGAGCGGAGGGGACCCCGGGCGACCCGGCTCCAGGCAGGGCTGCGGGAAAGGGTCCCCAGCGGGCGCAGGATCGTGCGGGTGGGGCGCGCTGGCGGAGCGGGCCGGCAGCCCTGCCTCCCTCCGCTCCTCGGCGGGGCTGG
>VXBX01007396.1:0-167745 GCA_013400415.1 Scytalopus superciliaris
CCCCGGGAGGTTCGGCCCGGCCCTTCCCGTACACACAGCCCGGGGTGAGTCCGACCCAACAATCGCGGATCTGCTCTCTGACAGCCTCCCCCATGACTTCTCCTAGAACATCCTCATGTTTTGTCAGTCAGATCTCTCGGGGCTGAGCCAGTGCTCTGGAAAACCTGAGGCTGACTCCCCAGACCCGGCAGAATTCCTGCCAAACACACGGCGCGCACCCCGCGGCGCTGCCTCAGCCCCTGCGGGCTTCTCACACTGAAGTTTCTATGCACTAATGGTTATCAAATGGGTAGCTGTTTATTTTACACGGGAAAGGCTCCCCTGCGGAGCTGCTAGTTTAAGTATTTTAAACAAACATTATCTACAAATGCTAAAATGGTGCGTTTGCCAGGGCTTTTATACACATTCAGATGTGCAGGGAAAAATAAATGAAAAGAGGTTAATTTAAGCCTTGGCATTGATGGAGTTTCATCTCTGAACTTCAGCACCTGATGTTTATTAATGAGTTGCGGCCTGAATGTTGGCAGAATCCAAAAATACCCCGCCAGGGTTTTAATCAGAGATAAGCACCAACTGTATGTATAGAATAAGCTCCGACTCGCTGCACAAAATTCAGGTTGTGCACCAGCCTCTCCTGCTCTGCAGAAGGACAACCCGCGCAGTGTCGGGGCAGGAAAACAAATGCCTGCCCTCTCACAGGCCTGGTGCACATAGCACCCATTTGCTGATGAGCTGCATTGATTCTGTGAAGTGTCCCATGAAATAGGCCTTCAAAGCAGCAAAAAAAAAAAAACCACCCCGAAAGAGGACAACCACTGTGAAAGCCACAGAACCTTCTTTGTGTCGTTGCTCTTCCCCTCGAGCCGAGGCCTTCGCCATGAACACACACAGTGGGATGGAGGGAAGCCGTGGCTGTTCCCTACATCTTGTGGTCACTTCCCTCATTCACCTGACTCTGTATTCTGAAATTCCAGAGCCAAATTCAGCCCTTTGAATCACTTGGAACTTTACCTCACACCAGGCAGACTATTAAGGCAGCGCGATGCTGGATTAGCACACATACAGGTGGCTAATACAGATCTCCATCGCAGGGGTGAGAGGAGAAGGCTGTTCTGAAAGTTTCCACATAAAATAAAAAGCTGGTTCAAAAACAATTAAATTTAATCTGCACTTCCCCTCCCCACCTTTTTCGCATTACTTTCTATATTATATACAGAGCAGTAGGAAGGGAAAAAAAGGGAAAATTCCACAGTGAGAGGAGGAAAAAGCCAAGTAAGATCTCTAAGGGATGCTAAAAAGCAGCCTGTGCATGTGCAGCCTTACCAAGTCTGATCTTCCTGTCTCTGCTTGTTCACTCACAGACCTGCCATTTCTGCAGTTTTCCCCACATACTTCAAGCACATGACTAGAGATGCTGAACTTCACTTTCCCCTCACCCCCATGGAAAACTGGATTTTTAATTGGAGGGAAATGTCTATTTTTCTTGAGCATAGTAATTACATTTTTCCCTTCGAGTCACAAAGCTCATTTGGGAAAGTTTTACCTGAATGTTTTTGTTTGCCCAAACTGAGAGGAAATAAGTGAGGGCAAGGGGGATGTTTATTCTACATTTTTGTTTTGGAATAAAAGGCTGGATTTCCTGAAATCGTTGGGATACAGAGTGTGGTAAAGTCTGCAATTACACTGAAAAATTAAATTAAATGCACAAGTATGTTAATACCTGGTGAACATTTCCCTCCCCAAGGAAAGGGTCGGTCCATGGGATAAGCCAGCCCATTCTGCTCCTCCCTGAACTCACCCCTAACTCTCCAGCTGACTCAAGATCACTCCTATGCTGAATTGCTGGATGGCTTCCAATGCAGACCTTCACTGATTTCACATTTTTCCATATGACCCTTCCCCAAAACAGCCTGTGGCACAAGGTGAACCAAAATCCCCAAATGCTTTCAGTCCAGGAGCAAGGAGTTCAATGACAGCAAACCCAATCCCTCCAGAGCAATAGATGGCTGTATATTTGACAAAGAGGGGAAAAAGGTTCAGCCCAGGCCACTTAACCAACAGATCTAACCTGAATCCAGCTTTTATTTAAGGATGAAGTCCTACACATGCAACAAGTTACTTGCAGGTTGGACATGATGCATCATAAACCAGGGTTATTGCAGGTTTGCAAAACAGAGACAATTTTCATCTTTCAGTTTATGCCCAAGGGGAACCTGTGCCAGTAGTAGCCATTTTATGTTCCCAGGTATCAATCAATCAATCCAGTACCAGTTCTAGAAAACCCATCCTGAGCTTGAAGCAATATTCCCCAAAAGGGAAAAATTCAACTGTAAAGAAACTTCAAATAAGGCATAAAAAAGCATGGCAGCCTAGGAGTGCTTAGGAAATACTGATTTTCTTGTTCCTAGGAAATACTTTTGTAATGTTAGCATTTTATGTTTTAACAAAGAAGTTTACGTTAACACTGAAAAAAGAGGATTATGGAAGTCTTTCAATAAACTGCACTTTGTTTTAAAGGGGAAAAAAGGCCACAGACCATATTATGAGGGAAAAGTAAAAAGGATGCTTAGTTCAGGCAGAAAAAGTCCTTAGATATGACGTGAGTTACATCTGAGCTGCTCCACAGTGCACACTGCTGAATCTTACCCATTCCTTTTCCACCTGCACATGGGCTTTGCTTCCTCTTTCACACTCACCCCCTCAGATGTGGAAATAATAAAGGAGAAATGAGACACCGCTGCTGTTTTCTAAACCATACCAGCTTCTTCTGAATTTACTGTCCAGGTCTACTTTTTGGCAGGGATAACAAGAAAGGTCAGGCTGGAACAGAGCTGCAGGTGTGCAGCTACAACCCACACCGCTGCTTTGTGTGGGGATCAGCAGAAACACAGGGGTTGAGACTGTGCCTAACAAGGCAGAGGCTCTTTTATCTCTCCTTGAGGGACACTGGGGGGGGAGCTGCTCAGCTGCTGCCCCATGGCACACATTTGGGCCTCCTGCTTGTATTCCAGCTGATCCATAAATCCCCTCTGTTCCCCTTTGGTTTACTTTGCACGTGGTCTTGGAAGAGCAAATGAGAACAAACAAAGCTGAAATCAAAAGCAAGTAGGCACTGAAGAGAGACTAGAATAAGGGTTTGATATTTTCACTAGTACAAGGAAACAGAGAAGCTCGCCGTGCTCAGCAACAAGAAGAGTCCAAGTGCTGTCAGGTGTGAAGAATTACTGACACTAAGAAAGAAAGGACATTGATATAGGTGTTATACTTTGCTGATGCCTCACCTTAGGCTTTATGGATCCCACCTGCACAAAGCATTTGGGACATTTGCTATTTGTTATTTAGAGGAGGAAGGACCCAAAACTCAGCCAGAAGGTAGGACACAACTCTGTCTGCATTGCTGGGAGGACAGCAGATATCTAACAGAACCTGACTCCATTTGATTCATTTTGTAACTGCAGAAATACGTATTTCTTTTCCAATGTTGCCCCTCTCAATGTCACCACTGCACAAAGGTCCTTGAAACAGCTTTGCACCCAACAGTTCCCACTCACACACCAAAACAAGTGACTGTATCACAAGAATTCAGCCTTGGGAGGGGAGAGACAAGCCCCCTCAGCTCTCCCAGACAGCAGGTGATCTTCTCCTGCCATGTTTTTGAGCAGGTGAATGGGACAGAACAGTTTAGGAAATGCAGCCTGTTTTCTTTATTTGCTTCAGCAGGAACATAAGGCAGAAAATTCAGCTGTCTTTGTGTCTGCCTCAAAAGCCTGAAACTCACACTGAAAGCAACCAAGGACACATCTTGGTGGTGCCCACAGCATGGAGTGGGACCTGCCAACCAGGAGGATATCCAAGTCTCTTTGCAAATCTTACCCAGCATCTTCAGGTCCAGCTCCAGAAAATCCCAGCCTTAAATCAAAAATCACATCCCGGAAATGCTCTCAGCAGGTGAGTCTCAAGTTTCTTTCTGGAAAAGCCAACCTAAAAGCTCTGCCCTAAACATCTGGCCAGTGACTTCAACACAACTGAAAGCAGCATTATCCAAAATATAAACTAAAAATACAAACACACAGACTGGATTGTGCTGTGCCTTTGCAACAAGTCCTACAAAATTGCTGGTTTTGTCAGTATGAGAAATATGCTTTTAAGACCTTCTAGTTCCAATATTCATCCATTTGGTCTAAGAACAAATGTTGTCTCTTAGTTATTTAAATAACCCTTGCTCCTGAAGCATTAATGTCCTCAGAAGCTACCACACCTTTTCTTGGCTGAGGAACCAAGGCACCAACTTGTGATTTGTCCAAGGCCATATAAAAAGATATTAATAGTGGGAATTTATGTCACGGCCAACATCTGGTGTAGATTATTTACAAATAAGTTGGCTCTCTAAAATAAAAAATAATAGATTTTAAGTTTGTTTACAAAGTTGCTGCATGTTGTTTCCACTATTTTATTAAGAGCACATGGAGCCACGGTTCCAAACAGCAGCATTAAAAATAGTCTAGGATTCATGGTGGATGAAATTCAACTTTTGTTTTGATAAGCATCCAGAAGTTCGGATTAGCCAAACTTCTCTGGTCAGCCAAGAATTTATAGCAAGACATTTATAATGGAAAGCTCGGGTATGAGAAGCCTCAGGAGAAGCGAGCCAGGGCCTTCCAGACAAATCCATGTGCCATGTCAAGGTGGCACGGGCTGCCAGGGCTCCTCATACAGGGCACCTCGCAGGGGGCAGCTGCACACACTGCAGTTTAGAAGAGAGCACAGCAATCAGGCCGGTGTACAGGGAGACGGGTGGTGTCCTTTGGGAACCAGTTCCCATGGATTGCTGTCAGGCCTCGGTCAGCCTGTATTATCCACTTTTGCCTGTAAGCCTGACTGCTGTGCACAGGCACCGTGGACAGACTCCTGGCTTGCTGGAGTTGGTGTCAGCACTGCTGACAGAGTCATATCAGCCATAAAAATCCCCCATGTGGACACCAAGGGGTTTGAACACTTGCACAGAACAGTATGTTACTGATACCCTGCCACCAAGAAGAATGAAAAATGTCTAAGTAGTGTGATCTGAAGAATTCAGAGAAGGTCAAATGTGCTTTATTACAGACCAGTTGCAAACTGGTTTGCCTGACTGGAGATTTACATCTGGTAATGACACCTTCTGACACTGGCTGGAACAAAACCTTTTCTAAACGCTCCCACAATGGGGTGAACGAGAATGCCCTGGCACTGGCAAAAACGCACTGTGTCCTGGACTAGAAGGGAACTATGAGCCTAAATAGAGATGTGGTTGGTGGCTGGCAGCTCTTCCCCACTTTTTTGGCTCATCTCAGCCTCAGAGAGAAGCCCTCCTGTCCTCCTGCATGCAGTCCTGGACAGGTCCAGAGGAGCAGCTGCCAGGTTGTCCCAACAGCTGCAGATCCCATACACCTCACCCACAGCACCAGAGCACAACAGATGTGCACATGAGGACATAGGATAAGGATTTGCCTTTTACATCAGCACTGAATTTCCCCTGTGAAATACCTTAGTCTGTGGCTGTGTCAGGAGGAGCTGACAAACTATTAGTCCAACAGGGAGTGATCTCTCAGACATCCAGCTCTGTTTCACTTCCATTCATTCCATAGGTAAACTCCCAAAAAATCCATATTAAAGGAATGAGAGCACGTGGAAAAAGAGTAGATCTCCAGCCACACGAAATCTGCCAAACCCAGGATTACACAGGAAGGAGATCATAACTGGAGAGCTCTCCTGAGCATGAGTGGGTGACCTTCACGTAACAACATTGACTGGATTTTGCATTTTGATTTTCCATTTGATTTTTCAAACAGGCAGCAAAGGTGAGATGCTCAAATATTGACTTAAAAGGCTGGTAAAACATGGCTTAACCCAAACCTCACTGTGTGCAATTTCTGGAGAAGTCTCTAACTACCTGTCTGCACATCTGTAAGAAATGTGTGAGTTTACCTTGGAACCACAACCCTCTGTTCATAAACCTGGAACTAAGATGTAATGAAACTGCTTGCTGTCTTTTTAGGACTCTGACTAACATTTAATCCTGTCAGACTTCTGCAGACCTGGAAATGGCTGGACCTGTTTCTCTCTCAGCCAGGAAGGATTTCTGCATTCTTTCTCCTGAATTATTTTTACAGAAACTTCAGTTCACCCAAACCAAAGCCAAAGACCTCACTGTGAGCTGAGTATCTGGCACTTTAAAGAACAAGGCAGACTCAGCCCCTGCAAACCAGAATCCTGGTACCAGACTGCAGCCAGATGCTGGACTGAAATATCTAATCAACTGGGAAAGGAACTCTCACAATCACCTTCCCTTGCTGCTCTGTACCCTCAGAAGAATTTAGGACTGAGATTTTCTTTACCTGGCACAGCTTCTCCTTCTGTGACTTTTCTCCATCCTCTATCAATTTCTCCTCCATCATCACCACCCACATCACAGCAAATCCTGCTGTTCCCAGGTTTCTTGTCTGCTGCAGATCCTGCTTTATCAGACTGTGGCCAAATCCATAGTTTGTGCTTTATGTGATCAAACTGCTGTAAATCAGTATTGCCTGGAGGGGTCAGAGGGCAATTCACCAGTTGAAATTGAGGCCATTTGTTTCCAAAAGGGGCTTGGCTGCCCAAACAGGACCAGGTTTGGAGTTTCAAGTTTTTGAAAGTATTAACTTTTCAAAACTGAGTGTAACTTAATTCCCCCTCAGATAATCTGTGGTCTCATGAACAGGCAAATCTGTTCAATACAGGGAGGAAAAGGGCAAGTGAGTTTTGCTTCACCTGCTCTTGTGCCTCCCCACAAAGGTGCAGATGTCCCCCTTGTCCTTAGGGCTGCAGGACGAAGTCAAAGAAGAGGGAACTTAAAGCTCTGTTTATGAGCAGTTTAAATTTGTTGTAAGAGCTGGTTCTGTCCACCTGGCATCATTTAAGCAAACAGGTGAATATCATTCATTGAAAAATAATGGGCTTAAGTCTCCACTCAGCTCTAATGGATTTACACTGTTATAACCCTGAACAGACCCACGGGATGTTTATGCCCTACAAATAAACAGAAGTAGCTTTTCTTTCAGCAAAATACAATCTGTTTCACCCTAATGATCGATGTTTCCACTACCGAAAGAAATCCTAGTCCTACTTGGCTAACCCCAGTGTTAGTCAATAATGACTTTTAGAGCATTCAGCCAACCTTCTGGGAAAAACAGTATTATATATATGTTTTGCCAAGGCAGAAATCATAAGTAAAAATATTGGACCAGCTGACATAAATTAGCACAGCTCCATTGACAGTGGTTGCATAAACTACAAGCACTGCAATAGGAAAAAAAAAGGCAAACTTCAGTACTGGTTATAGGAAACAACATTGATGTTTCAATTACCATATTATCCTAAATCATTGGTCACAATAGTTGGGATTATCTCAGTGCTATGTTTTTGTTTTAAGAACACAGATTCCCATGGCTAATCTGAAAAATAACAAGCCTACGTAATACACATGCAAGGCAAAAATCAATCCGTTTTTAAGGTTAACAGCCTCTAATTGAGATTTTTGTTATCAGAATGGGACTCTGAAGTGGTGGGCATGAAGTTCAGCTTATGATATAGTTCCTACAGACATGGTAAAATCTTCACTGCTGCAAATGTCTCTTCCCAAATGCCCAATTTTGCATGAAAGAGAGGACGACTCTGTTCAGATGCCCTCCAAAGGTATCCATGGACAAAACTGGTCTCATCTCACAGCAGCCTCAGATGAATTCACACTGTTCAAAAGGCTGGGCATCCTTTCCCTGTTTGTTTTATCCTCTTTACTTTGAGCGAGTCTGACCCAGAATTTGCCCTTTCTGTCCCCAGTGACCCCCCTATTACCCCACACCCCACCCACAGACACTGGTAACATCACCCTCTCCACAGAGCTGAACTCCCGTGACAAGAAGCTTCCCAAAGTTCAACTCTTAATCCCAACACAAGACACAGCTGGTGAGCTCTTATTGTCAGCTCCTGCTCTGAAAGGAAACGTCTCTGATTGGGATTATGCCAATCCTAACTGAAATCTCCATGTTTTATGGTGACTCTCCTTGCAGTCTTAGAGGAGACAAGAGCTGCATGTGTAGTGTGTGGCCACCAAGCCCTGAATAAGATCAGAGGGAACGTTACAGTCCATAATCTGGCACAGGGAAGCAAAACACTAAATAAATTTGGTTCACCTCCAAAAGTGCTCAGCTGAGATGTTCAGGAGTTTCTTTCACACAGCGCCCATTGAACCTCACGAGTACATCATCACCTAAAAACAAAATAACAGCAACAACAAACCCCCAAACACTGAATCTCAAGGGGACGTGGCAAAGTCAGCAAAGCACAAAAACATTTCAAACAAGAAAATATTTAAAAACATTTAAAACACCGAGAGACAAGATTTCGTATTTTCTGTGCAAAACGTGAAGTAGAGTTAGTGGGAAAATCAGCAAATGTTTTAAGTGGCAGGCTTTGAAAAATTATTTTTTCTTTAATATTGTTTTGACATTTTACTTCATTCTTTTGCTCCTTTCCCCCCTCATGAATTTTTTTTTTCTGATTTTCCTCTTTCATCATTTGTTTTCCTTTTTAATTTTTTTTCACTGTGCTTTTTCAATTTAGGTAGTTTAAAAAATATGAAGACCAACCTGTGTGCAGAAAGGGAAAGAAATAAAGCCATGCAACTGAAGAAATGAAAAAAATCAGATGAGAAAATACTCAGTTTTGATATATCAATTAAAAAAAAAGGAAATTATCTTTTCCACTCTCCTTTCATATTTGAGTGCTGATTTGCTTATCTCCCAAGCAGTGCTAATTAGGAAGTTATTAACCTCTCTGTGAACTTCACTCACATCATAACCTGGTTCCTCTCCCTGCTGCCATGAAAGGCACGAGGAGTACTCAGTTTAAGAGGTGGAATATTCATCACAGGAAACGCTATTACTGGGATAACTTGTCCAAAACCACTATCCACAATTCCTCTGCAGCTGAAAAACCATACTGAAGTCAGAGACTTGCTAAGTTTGTGGTCTAGCAAAACAGTTTAAAAATGACATTTATTTACAACCCTGCTTATCCTCCCAACCGTAAATAAGATTAAATAAGTGAACTGATGTTATTCTGTCCGTAGGAAACTTGTGCACCAATAATTTTGTCTTTTTAAACCCACACTCAACAGAATCAGTTCATAGTTGTATCTTGACATATGACAAAGAAATCTCTACTTTCTAAATGCAGGAACAGAGAACAGAGCGTGGAGATTGCTGAGAGAAGTGTTATGGAGAGAGAGTGTGTCCAGAAAGGAACATAAATAAATATTTGCATCATTTGTCCTTAGTAATAGAAATACCTGGAATAATGTGCTCTGGAGTATCCCTTCAAAAATATATCCCTTTGTAGTTTGCTCACCTGAAACTACAGGTAGAGGGCACAACAGACAAATGCAAGCACCCAAACTACTAACAAGTGCTATTGCTGTGGTACCTGAGCCAAAATGCTACTACAGAAGCTGGATTTTGTACAAGGATACAGCACCTGATGGCTCTGAAGGTCCAAAGACCACAAGGAATGAGCTGCAGGATTGTATCTTCCTATCCTCATTTTCCAGCACAGGCAGGGACAGAATCGTAACTAAAGACAACACAATTCCAACAGAGTTTTGCCCGTGATGAGGCAATAAATTGGCATCAGAGCCCACAGAGCACCCATAGGCTTTGCCAGAGCCACTGATTTGTGTGCAAAGTAGTCAAATGCTGTGACACACAGCAAATAAAGCCATAAAATTGAACCACTTGGATTAACTAATTTATACTTAAATATGACAGTATAACCTTTCATACGAGTTTGATTTTGCTTTCAGATGGCACCTTAAACAGTACCCCAAACACCTGGATCTCTTACTGCATTTCACCAAAGGAAGAGAATTATTCAAGCAGAATTTTTTTAGCATAGTTCTGCTCATAACAGAGGTGAGGAACAAGTGAGAGAGAGCTTCTGCTCTGTTTCGACAGACACAGACATATCTTGCTCATCTCTTGCTGCACAACATGAGGAGAAAAATCCAAACTCAGCAGCCAAGAGCTACTGTGACTAAGGACACCTAAAGGTCCAAGAGAGGAGTGAAGCAGATGCAGACAACAGATAGAGCAGAAAACATCCTTCCTACTGTAGCACACCACAAGGCAGAGGAGTTATGATAAGAGTCTGCAGAATACAGACATTAATATTTGGCCCCAGGGACATGCAATGAAATGAATCAGTTGCAGGCACAGGGCAACAACTGGATCCAGCTCCTAAAGCTAGTTCTTCATACTTCCCTGGTCCAACAGTATTAGCCTATCTAGTTATCCAAGTTGTTTAAAAGGAGGGTATTTCCCCCATGCAGTAAAACAGATTTATTTTCTGCCTGTTTAAAGAAACACACTGTGAAAAATGAAAGGCAGCTTGGTAGGAGGAGGATGTCAGTGCACTGGAAATGCAGCACCAGCTCCAGGGTATTTGCTGGCAAAGGGACTGGCTGACCCCACTGACAGCCAACCCCAGAGCTTCACTGCTGCCCCAAATTCCTCAGCTATTTCTAATCCATCAGAGGACACACATCTCTGCTCCTCCTCCCTTACAGGCCTCCTCTGCAAAGGCCCTGCAAGGCACCAGAGTGCCAAGGACAGTCCACAGAGCATCGGACAACTGCCCACCTGGGCATGACCCTGGGATTTAAATCAGAGACATCTCTCCAGAAAAACCTGGCTGAAATGAACACAGCAATACCTCTGTGGCCTAAACAACCCAAGCTGGTTGTGTGTCAAGTGCTGCAAGCGCTGATTGTGTTCTGGGACGGGGGGGGGGAATCACAGCGATGTCATAAAGCCAGACAGAACTGAAATGCAAAATTTCCTGTTTATTTTTGGTAAATGAATTAACAGAGAAAGTTTCAGCAGCTAGCCTGACACAGGCTGAACTTCTGCAAACCTTGGAAGAGAACACTGACAATCTGTGCTACAACCTTTGGGAGCAGGCAAGGAGAAAAGGGGCAGAGTTAATGATTTCTGCAAATTTTTTGCAAAATGCTTTCTTTGTGGTGGATTTTTTTTTTTTAAGGTCCAAAGCTTTTCTTTTAAATCCTCCTCTTTCACTGAAGGAGTATTCCAGAATTTGTATTTATTTAAGCTTGATTTATCAAGAGCTGCTGATCAGCTGCTGAGCCTGGCAGATTAGTAAGGCAATTCAGCAGTGAATTCAGATCTTTGTCCAGTGTGTGAGCACATTTGTGCATGTAAATTCTCCTATATAGGTACATTAGTTTACAATTCTTTTAGTTTTTTNTGATGATGCAAGTCCGGTTCTTATAAAAGACCAAAAAACATGCACAGAAAGCTGCAGAAATCAGAAGATTTTTGGGCTGGGCTGGGCAAACAAAGATGGAGGAACTTGAAATACCACAATAGAGTCAGGGAATGATGGCAGTGCTGAGCCCAGCTCAGCTTTGAGCCTGGTTTAACCAGGACTGTGGGATGCTGCACCACAGTTTTGTGGACAAAAACGCAGTGGAGGAGTGGCTGTACAGTGGAGAACTAACAAATAGGATAATGGAATCACAGAATGGTTTGGGTTGGAAGGGACCTTGAAGATCATCATGGGCAGGGACACCTTCCATTAGCCCAGGTTGCTCCAGGCCCCATCCAGCCTGGCCTTGGACACTTCCAGGGATGGGGCAGCCACAGCTTCCCTGGGCCACCTGTGCCAGGGCCTCACCACACTCCCAGGGAAGAACTTCCTCCTAATATCTCATCTAAACCTGCTCTCTGAGTTTGACTCTATTCCCCCTCGTCCTGTCACTCCATGTTCTTGTAAAAAGTCCCTCTCCATGTTTCTTGTTGGCTCCCTTCAGGTACCAGAAGGCTGCAATTAAGCCACCCCTAAGCTGTTTCTTTTCCAGGCTGAACAATCCCAATTCCTCATAAGAGAGGTGCTCCACCTGTCTAATCCAAGAAGCTAGATAGATTTAAAAAAAGAAGAGGCACATTTCATTTTGCTAGAAATAAGTTTCACACCCAAAGGCGGGCTAAGGATGGATCCCTCAATCCAAATGTGGCCATCTACAAGCTGTTTACCTCAATGCTCCCACAACTACAGCAGAGAACAGTAACTCACATTTGACCTCCAGGGTAAAGAACTAAAACGAGTCAAATGAACTGTGCTTAAGTATTGCCTAGAACTCCTACTGGTGACAAAGGAGACTGGATCAGCTGTGGATATCTGCCCAAAAAAATACCTGGAGGTAGGCAAGTGGAATTCAGTGACACCAGAAAGTCAGCACTGCTCACACGTGGACCAGCTCACCGTTTGCACAGCTCAGTCCCAGTTTGCTCCTCCTCCACCCCCCAGCCAGGCTGACTCAACATGCCTTTGCAGCTGCACTGAGCATTCCCTGCTCCCCTCAGGCCGCTCCGGACACACCGGGCAGGCAGGGCTGCGGCTCCATCACAACCTCCTCCAGCCAGGATTTGGGTGACAATCTGGCCCTCAAAGCAGCAATGTGCCAACAGCAAAGGGAGTTCAAAATGCCATTGGACAGAGCCAGAAGAGATTTATTTTTCCCCTGCTTGGCTGTAAATACCAAAGCAGGGTGTACAATTCAAACAGGGCCTTCTCATTCCAGAAAGGGCTTAGGCGGGAATTTGCCGTGTCCATGGAAACACCAGGAAAAAGCATTTCAAGTGAGATTTCCACTTCCTAACACTTGCTTTACTGAGTCCTTTCACAATAAATGGGTTGCTGTTGGGTTTGCCTGCAGACAAGGACCTGAGCCTAATCCCACCTGTCAGCCAAGCACTGCAACAGCCTCTCTTCATTATCCTGCTCCAAACCCACTTTGGAGTTTCACATGGAGGCAATAAATATTCCTGGATTAACATCCAAGAGACAGGTGGGTTGAATAGAAGCGTGAACACCTTACCCTGAGAACGGGCTGACATAGTCCATGCTTGGGATGGCTTTGTTAGAGCAGTCACTAGGGTAGCTGGGAGATGAATAATTGAAGAAACATCTTTAATATGGTCCACGGGCAGCATGTGGTGCAACTTTCCCTCTGTTTCCCCCTCCCCGACAAGAATTCTTCATATCAAGCTGGTTTGGTGCTAAGTGCACATATCTAGGAGGCATTTCTCTCCAAAATTTGGATCCAAACACACATCAAAACTAACAGTTCATCTGTCACGGTTGGGAAGCATGTATGACAAGAAAATATTTGCTTTGCTCTGGTTTTGTGTTTGGTTTGCTGACCGCCTATATCAAAAAGCTAGAACAGCTTTTTCATCTTGCTGTAGTTTAGAAACATTTATAGGACAGATGGTCTAAATTTGTGGGTTTTATAAACTTAATGAGAATGTTAAAAAAAAAAAAAAAAAAAAGAAAAGGGAGGCCCATATGGGTGCAATATTTTCTGGGGCTTCTTGGAGCTGGCCAAGAAGTAGCCCACTGCAGAGAGGAGGAACAATCCCCATTGGGAATTCATTCCAAAGTTTACAAATGGCTGAGAAGAGGGACTGCCACAGGCTTTCTTCACCTCAGTGGCAGTTTCACTTGCACTGTGCCATACAGGGCAAGCACACATTTCATCCTTGCCAGCAAGGAACTGTTGATGAACTCTGCCTTTACATACCTGCTAAATGAGCTGGCTGCGAGAGCTCAACCCAGGCAGAAGGGTTGTGCTCCACCCTCTGTCCTGAAGAACTTGCTCTTGGGGCTCCTTGTTGGGCCCAATAAAGGTGTTTAGCTATCAGTTCCTTTAAGATGACTGTATTACTTTATTCCTCCACAGTTTTCTCTTTTTTCAGTTACCACCACTTAAACAGAACAATGACCATGCAATCTTGAGGTCAGTTCACAGCATGGAGGATTGGGAGAGCTGTAGGGAGACCCTGCTCCTGGCTCTGTCACAGCCTCTGGACAGTTGCACAGGAGCAAGTCCAAACATGGCTTTTGTCCTCAACTGGGCCTCCAAATGGAGCCCCCACAAGCACAGCAGGAAGGGAGGAGAGTCCTCTCTATAGGGAAAAACCACGTAGCCCAGTATCCCATCTCTTTCTCCAAGCATTTCCTCCGAGGGCAGGTGTGTCAGAGTCTACCTCAAAGAGCAGCACAGAGTAAAATCAACCTCTAAGGTCAACTGAGTGCCCCATTTCCTCACTAAAAACCATGAATAACAAAGCACCATCTTTTCAGGCTTTTTATACAGTCAGGCTCTCTGTCTAAAAACTTAATCTAGCTGAAACACTTCCAAATTGAAATTAAGTAGGTGTAAGGTGTCTTCAGGAAACTGCATCCTTAGTGTAAGAATGATAGTAAGACTGTCCTGTTAGACAAAATCCTCCTGCATCCAGCTCCCCAGCCTTAAAAAGCAAAGTTAAAGATCAGCTTCCAGTCCTTCCTTATGTGAGCTATTAAAATATTCATGAACAAAGCAGAATCCATCAAAACAGGCTCCATTAGCTCAATTCCTCAATTTTCACCTTGGATAGTTTTTTTCCAATGAAACACAAGAGGAGGCACAAACCTCAAATTACCATCAGCCAAACCTTTCAGTGTTGGCATGCAACCTGTTGCTCTTTGGTTTATGCCTAAAAACAGCATTAAAAAAACCACTGGCAGTAATTCTTTCAAAATTGTTCTTTTGCAATCTTAGGGTGCACTGTTTTAGTTCACACCCGGTTCCTGCTTCCAAAATTTGCTCCAGGATTCTGATTTTTTTATTTTATTCTCTTCACATGTGACAGTTCAGACCACAGCCAGGTGTGAAGTTCCTGGTGAACTGGCCATACTTTGAGGAGATCTGGGACAGATCCTTTAGCCCACTAATTTCATCAGGAATTGAAACGAGCAAGGCTCGCAGACTGTGCAGGCCTTGCTTTATCTCAGCCACGTTTCAGCCTCTTTTACCAACCAGCTGAATTGGAACATGTTGAAATCTCACTTATTAACAGGCAGTGGCAAAAGCAGCTTCAGGGCAGTGTTATTCCCTAGTCTGGCCTCCCTTTGCACATTATCAGTTAGAGGCAGGACTGCTGTATGTACAAAGGTGGTGATTCCCAAATACAAGCCCCCCTAGACAAGATCCAACAAAATCCAGCTATGCTGGGAGCAGAGGAAGGCTGTGATTACACAAAAATACCTTTTCATGCAAAGCAGAACCAAGGCTGCTCCCCCCTCACAGCTCCCTACCCATCCCCACCCCCAATAATGAAAGTGCTCAATCAACAAACATCCAGCAAATATTTGGACAAACAGCCAAGGACTTCTCAGAACATCAAATGATTATTAAATCTTAAACTGTACTTTCCAAAAATAATTTTCTGCTGCTGTTGTTTGTTTGTTTGAAAGGAAGGGTAGTAAAATCCACAGATGTGTACAGTCATAAACCTTTAGATGAGACTCAATTTCCTTGATGTCCAACGATAAAACCCGCTAATAAATGTGTACAGATGCAAAGGCCTATTTGTTGTCCTGTCAAGTCAGGCCATGTGGAACAAAAAACCTAAGAGCAACCAGGAGAGGAACTAATGATGTAGGCTCGCCTCTGCCAAGATGCACTTACTGCAGTTCCTGTGACATTTAAGGAACATAATGATGGGACATTCCTTTTTAACTTTATTGTTTTGTCAAAAGCGGGGTTTTACAGCCGAAGATCACGTTCCCAAGATAGTCAATTAGGGTATGCAGATTTACACACTCTGTGATCTCCTTTGTGCAGCATGGCCAGCTCCTTTGCTAACAATCACTCCCATTCGATGACAAACATGGGGCTGGTGTCAATATCTCCCATATAGAGCAGGACTTGCCTTTTTTTTTCTTCTTTTTTTTTTTTTTTTTTAAATTTTAAATGCTTTCCATGAAAAAGCTCTTTAGATCTCCTGGTGCATCAAGACAGCTTTTCTTTTTTTAATCTCCAGATAATTATTTCTGAATGTGCAAATATAGTTTTGAAGGGGAAAAAAACCCACTCTGTGGAGTAACCAAACACCAGATTTCCGCAGTATGAAAGCCATTTTAAGGCACTGTGGTGTGCTTCGTGGTTAGCCCTGCTTCTACTTAATTAGGGACCTCAGTTATAAGTCCACAGCTGCAGGAGAGCAGTAAATAGCTATTGCTGACTTCCTTATTGCCAATATGTACATCATGATTGTAGGGTGAAGAGCAGGGATCTTTTCATAAACACTGCCTTGTGCGGTAGTGGGGCTTTGATGTCATAAAAATGCTGTTACATATTTTAAAGCCTTAATTGTGGCCCACTGCGGTGCTGTCAGCTTCCTGGGGGAACACTAACCCTTTCCGTGATTCCTCGGCCGTGCAGGACACTTATTTGCAGGTCTCCTAATTAAGTCTCCATGTGCCAGATCCTGGGCTCCCGTAAGGCAGCCTCTCCTCGCCGATTCCCAGCCACCCAGCCCTCGTACAGTACATGAGTTACATGTTGGGGAGGGAGAGGAGAGAGGGAAAGGAAAGGAAAAATGCCCCCCCAGCTCCATGTTGTTCTGATTAACAGCATCCGCTTGCTCACTGTTAGGAACACTCCCCCACTAAACACCCTGGCCAGAACCCCCTTCCTTCAGTGCCTCCGAGACAGACCCCACCCCAGTGTTCCTACACAACCCTCTGTCTTGCACCAAACCTTGCTTCCACATCCAGACAAAGCCTCCCACCCCAGCACCTTCTGGCTTTGGGCATGGACTCTCCAGCCTCTCTCTCTCTACCTGCATTCTTCAGGTCACCCCAAACTGAATGCCTTCAAATTGCTTACTTCATTTTTTTTTTTTTAAATACCTGATCTTGCTTCTGTGGCTGCTGTTGCCATCTCAGTAACACTTTTTTGTCAACCAGTTCTTAGCCTTTTTGAGCCTCCCTGCAGCATTGCTGCCCCATAAATGGTGGAAATCTGGCTCCAAGAGCCTCTAATCAAAACAAGCAGAGCTTGCAAGAGCAAACACTTGTGTCAGACTCACCTGGTGTCACCAAGAACACTGCTGTACACAACCCAGTGCCAAGCCCTGTCCCTGCTGTAAGGAAAAGATCCCAGATTATTGCCCTGTTGCCAGCAATCCATTCAGGGATCAAACATCACCTGCAAACAGGCTGCTGACCTCAGATAGCCTTTTCTAGACATCCTTGTCACAGAAATAAAGAATGGTGCTAAAAACTGCAGAGGGAGGATTTGTATCTAAAAAGATGGGATTTGTGCAGTATCCCTGGTAAACACCAGCACTTTGGAACTTGTCTGGATGAATGGGGTTGTCTGATGGCAACACAATGGGGACTGATGATGAAACGGTGACAAATGGATTTCCTCCCTGGCTGGACACAGCTATTATTTGCCATCTGCACAATGGGTGTCTCAAGGAGGCACATTTTGCAACACGAACACCGAGTTCAGGCAAAAAAAAAAAAAAAAGCCCTGTCTGACAAAGACAGCTTCCAGAGCAAGCAGCAACTGGATTAAAGGCACAGAAGAGGACAACAGCTGTCTCCAAGGAATTGTATACCTCAAAGAATAACCCAGGGAAGAAAAAGATGGTTTTAGTTTATGCACCTGCATTTACCAAGTAAACAGAACACCTAAACTCTGCCTTGATACCTCTGTCTTTGGATGAGCAACTGAGTGTATGACCAGAGACAAGGAGAGCACAAAAGGACAAAGGAGAAGAGTTAAGACAAGTTTAATTCACTTAGCAGTAGGAAGCAACAAAGAGAAGGAGATTTGTGAAGGCATTACAAATTTGCAGGGAGACTAGTGGAAAACAGACAAATTAGTCACACAGGGGAAGAGAACAGCTTGCCAGAACTGAATGGCTAAGTCATTTCACAGCAACACCCAACCCACTTGGTTATGCTTCAATTCAAGCTGAGTTTGTTGGGTGTCTGGGCCCAGAGGCAGCTCTTCTGGAAAGCTGCAAATGTCACCACCAGAGCTGCCCCTGGGTGGGAAGCTCCCATTTGGGAGTAGCTCGAGATCCCTACAGGAACACACACATCTCCCAGCCCAATTACAAAAGCAGAGTTTTAATGGCTGTTCTTAAAGAGCACACCGAGAAAGAGCTAAGAGAGCAGAGCAGTCACCCAAAGCCTTTTCTCTTCACTCTTCGCTGTCCTAAAGGGATTAAACAATGGCAAGAACACAGTGGGATAAGTGAGAGATTAGAGACAATTTTAAAAATGCAGTTAATTAAAATCCAAAGCCATACATTGTTCCCCTGAAAAGATCCCATGGGATATCCCCAATAATACAGGAGGTGCTGCACCAGTGAACACAGCACAGTGCAACAAACCCTCAAATGAAATGAAGGTGTTAGGATTGGGTATATTGTGGGCTGCTTGGGAATAAATCACACACACACATCCCCCAAAACACCATCAAACCAATGAATTTAAATAAATAAACAAAAGGGTTCTGCTTCATTGAGTGGTTTTATATTTGCATGTCCAGAATAACTTGTCCCCAGGCTTTTGATGGCATCCTATTTTTTGTTGACCTATTAGAAGTCCACCAGAGAAACCATGTTCTATCAATGAGTACTCCTGCCTCAGAGCATGAATCATCACAGCTTCCATGCTTTCAGTAAAACACTGCATTTCCTCTCATTTCTAAAAGCAGATAGTTCCTGTTTCTGCCACAGCTTCTCTGTGTCACCTACTGGCCATTTGCTTTGTGCTCTTAGACTTCTGCACGTTTATAAACCAAGGCTTATGGTGTTTTCCAACACAGTGTCTGGCTTTTCTAGTGAGCTTATAAAGCTCTGGAGTCCAAGAACCAGTCTCAGTTTTAGAAATACAGCATCAAGCATGAGGGGTCACCATATCAGCTGGACCCCAGAGCAACAAAAACCCCTTAAGAAGAAATCAATCGAGTCTCTCTTGTACTGGTATATGTTTTAAAGCCCATAAAACAACAAAACTGATTTAGCAGCCAGCAGAAATGGAGTATCTTCATTCTCAAAGCTGCACTGAAAGACCTTCCACCTTCATTTTTTACTGGGGAAAAAAAAACCTTTCCAAAACTCTTTTATGGGAAAGGCCAGTGCTCGTAGTCAGAACCAAACCAAGAGATACAGAAGCCAGGAACACCACATGGGGCTCTGCTGCACTCTGCTTTCACAGCACCACATCAGAGATGGAGCTTGAAAGGAGCGTAAAACCATTACCATGATTCAGGTCATAAAAGGGTAAGTTAGTCAGGCTGTCCCCATCCCCAGAGTAACTGGGGGACAGTTTCTAGCATAGGCCAAAGGCCCACTGGAGCAACACTAACCCAGAAGGGTCACCACACAGTAGCACAGGGAGAATTTCTATTTACATGAGATATACCCACCTACAGGCACGGACTTGTGGATACCCCCAAATTACTGACTGACTCAGGAGGGAACATTTCTGGAAATAATGATTCAGTGCCATGGGGTGGCTGGATGACTCTGTTCCCTCCCATCAAACCCAACACAGACACTCGTAACCTCAGGTCTGTGGTATTTCTCTCTTTGGAAACATGCAAAAATGTTGGGAGTGTTCAAATATCTTCAAACTGTGCAGCAGATCTTATCTGCTGTGCTGCACGCAGCACCCAATGCTGGCAGGCTACCTGCAAATACCATTCCCTTGGATTTAACTACCAGTATCTAATAAAAGTATTTGTTTCATCCCCCCCTTAACCCCTCCCAAAAAATTAAAAATCACTGAGGTCTATAGATAGTTCTTCATTAGCTTAAACTTTAAAACATTACAGTAGCTTGGGTGCTTTTTAAAATGGGCTATGTTAATCTAATCTCTCAAAGGACAATGATTTTTAAAACATATGTATGATTCAAATTAATTCCTCCAAGTTCTTCCCATAAGCTTTCTTTTACTTTAGATAGTGCAGAAATCCCGTTTGTGACCTGGATTCCTGGCATGTCCACAGCACAATATCTATTTTTCAAAGGACTGGAGGAGGAAAAATAAAAATATTAAAAAAAAAAAGCCTAACTCCTTGAAGCAAACACACCTCAAAATCCATTATTTTAGGAAGAACACAGTAACATCTGTCCAGTTCTAATAAATAAGATTTAGGATAAGAATCTGGCTTAGGAAGCAAAAAAAAAAAATCGTTGCAGTTACACCTGGGATGAATTTGGTTTAGCAGCCCACTTATCTGTACGTAAAAGTTAAATAATCCCCCTTAAACAGCAGGTTATCAAGCAGAAATCAGCAACACCTGCTATATTTGTACAATAACAATAACAAGCTGGGATGCCATTCATTTATGGGAAGGAGAATGCCAACTTGGCCAAGATTTGTTTTGGCCGCCGGTAAATCTGTGTCTAATAGGCAAGTGATGCATTTCATGGAAAATAAGCTGCACCTGGATTTGAGTCATACCTTGTCCCCTTGAAAACCTGTCATATCCTCCTCCTTAAATGTCTCTGAAACAATAAACACATGAGCATAAACAAGGCCCCGGCTCTCTTGCCCTGTCTCTCTCTTCATTCCAGACAGGAAACATAAAACAGCTAAACAGCCTGAGATGCATGAAACCATTTCTAAAGCTACTTGGGGCCATTTGTTTCATGTCATCCAGGATCTCTTTTGTGCACTGGACAACTTTCCTACCACGTGTTTGCTTATTGTGTTACCTGCTGCTGCCTTTCCATGCAGAAAGAGCCACATAATAGAAACTGGAGCCAGCCTGGTCCTCCCAGAGAGTGCCTGAGCCTGCACCAAGGAGGCAAATAGGAGCTTGAAAAGGGACAGATGGTGCAGGTGGACTCATAAAATGTGTGTGAAAAAATATGGGAAAATTGCATATAGACTGGAATATCTATCATATGGGAGATGTGACTTACTGATCACTACCCATAACTTGTGAAGTATGTTATATCTTCAACTTCAGAAGCATCAGCAGGTCCCAGCATGAATGAAACACGTGTGTGTGACAGGGACAGCTTTGCAGGGGCTGTTGAGCCAGGTAACAAACAGGCCATGGGGAGTGATCCAACCCCAGAACCTTCCTGGGCAGACAGGGAAGGGCAGGGTGGGAAAGGGCCTTATCTGATGCGAGCAGCTCCTGAGACCTGCAAACCTCAGCTTGGACATGCCATGTCACTGCTCCCATGTCACACTGCAGCAGGGAAAACAAGACACTGGCGCTCCCATGCCAAGAGAGAGGAATGTCAGCAATGCTCTCCCGAGTTTCTCCACCACAGTAGCAGAGGTCAGGCACATATTTGATCCATGGAAACCCCTTGCTTTCAAAAGGCCCCATTCCCCCAGCAGTCAGCAAACCCCTCAGGTTGGCTACAAGTACAAGGATTGCTGATGTATAAAAATTCTCACTACTATTTTCGGTTTTAAGTGTTTTATTGGCATAATTCTGCCAATTTTCCCCTCTTTGCCTGTCACATGTCACACTACAAGGCAGGTGCAAGGCTTGCAGAATTTAAACTTTCACATTTAACATATTTTCCCTTTCCTTCATACATTGACTTTTCCATATAGGATCTACGCACGTCGACACACCTGAAAATGGGTAACTAGATCCCTTTTCCACATTTAATGAGTGCTTCCCTCATTATTCTCCTTCCTGTAGGGCCACACAGGTAGATATAAGAGGGAAAATTAAAATGACTCAAAGTCACTTCAGTAATGCCCAGACCACCCATGTCATTAGTGCTACTCCTCCTCCAGCAAATGCTCCATTTCAAGGGGTTCTCTGTCACTCCCAATAATTTCGGAGCAAGACAGACCATAAAACCTCCTGGACCTGTGAGCAGACAGAGGTAATGGTTCACTGTGGCACTCCAATAACTCAGCCTAAATACAGCAGCTCACCAACAAATCACAAGCCCTGCCTAACACAGACCTAGAGTTTCCCACCTACCCCAATGATTTTTCTTCAGCTTTCTGGTTCATTCCTCAATTCTGTTTCCCTTCTCGAACTCCTCGGTGCCTTCAAAGCACATGAGTGGAAAGAACTATCAGACAAAAACAGTTCACTGAGTTTCTGAGAAGAGATTGCCTGGACTGGGGTTGTGCCTGGCTGCTGAAGTAATGTCAGGGCAACCAGGGAGAGCGTGGTGACCTGGAAAAAAGCCCAGCCCTTGGGAAGGGAATGTGGGTAGTGATAACAGGGTTATACAAGGGACAGAAAGGGAAATGGAGGGTCAGTTTGCTGATGTTTGCATGTTCAGGCAAATAGTATGGGAAACAAAAAGGAGGAACTGAGAGCATCAATATATAATCAAAATTATAGGTTAGCTGGCATAACATATAATGAAATAACTCATATGATTGGAAAATTAACATGGCACATATTCAGGAAGAGCAAGCAGTGGAAAAGAAAGTCTGCTCAGAAATGCAGAGTAAATTGCTGGAAGACTGGATAGAACAGCAAGAAGAATGGTAAAAACCCTGGATGTAATTTGTTAAATGCTACACTTTAAAGGTGATACTGAAGAGGCTTTTTGTCTTCCCTGAAAGTTACCCAGAGGATGAGTTAAGGCATCCTGATATTGTTTATAACATCTGCTGCACCACCACCTTTCCAAGAGCACAGTGGCCAGGAAAGGCAACAAGGGCCAACAGAAGCACCTTCATCTTCATCAGTAAGGAGGAGCCAAAAAAAGACTAAAAGCAAAAGGCACTTTCAGTGATGCTAAGCATCCAGTATATACAAGTCACCAAAATTTGCTCAGGGTGCCATGGCACACACTGCCACTGCCATGGATCTACATGCAGACAGGAACACAGCCATGCTCCACTTGGTTTGGAAGCACAGAGCGGTGTCCCAGAGGAGCTGTGACCTGGGTAAAGCTGTGGCATCCAGTTAGGACCGACTCTACATTTCCCTCATGTCCTAATGGGAAAAGAACAAAAAGTTACAAATGCACTGCTGTAATTAAATTTTCATCCACAAATTAATTCCAAGAGGTGGATGATGAATTCTGTCTAACTAATGTCTCAGAGGCATCTGGAGCAGTGCCTGCCCTTAGTAGTAAAGCTTTTTCAGTAAGAGCTCTCCTCCCCGTGGCACTGAGTCACTCATAGTAGCAGAAGTTCACTTGCAGTATCACATGTCACCACGGGTGACTATCATGTGTTCTGTGCTTTGAAGGCATGGCACTGATGTGGAAGCTCCTGAAATTGTGCTCAGTTGGTGCTGTTGCAAACACTTGCATGTTCAATGCCATTTCTAAGTAATCAGAGGATAAGCCTTTAACTCAAATTGTCTCCCTTGCAAGAACTTTACCACCAAGTGCAATTGTGGCTGTGTGTCTGGTAAGTCACTTTTCTCAGACACAAAACACAACCTAAAAAACAAGTTAAAAACAAAAGTCTTCCTCTCCTATTGGGACATGCTGAAAAAGTTGGGGTTGTTCAGCCTGGAGAGGAGAAGACCTAGAACCTGCCAGTAGCTAAAGGGTCTACATGAAAGCTGGAGAGGGACTTTGAACAAGGCCATGGAGTGACAGAGAGGAGTCTTAGATCAAACATTAGGAGGAAATTCTTCCCTGGGAGGTGGGCAGGCCCTGGCACAGGGTGCCCAGAGAAGCTGTGGCTGCCCCATCCCTGGGAGTGTCCAAGGCCAGGTCGGATGGGACTGGGAGCAATCTGATCTAGTGGAAGGTGTCCCTGCCCATGGCAGGGGAGTTGGAACCAGATGATCTTTAAGGTCCCTTCCAACCCAAACCATTCTATGATACAGAGCCCAGGCAGGAGTTGAATTTCCAACCCACAACTACATCAGCATGCTATTTGTGATATCATGAGCTGAATTCCTACATAGGCTGTTAGGATATACCTGGCACTTAATCCATTTGCAGCACTTACAGAAAAGATCAATACACAATGGTTGGCAGAGCAGACAGCAAACAAGGATCCTTTAGGGGGTAAATCACTAAATTATTTGATTTGAGCTCTCTTAATTTTTCCACCTTCTGTGCTGAGCTCCTGCACGTCACCTGAGGATTTACAGAGTGTTTGTCAAGCAGATTCAGACATACAGCTTTTGTAGGTGTTCTGGCATTACCCACACCGAGTCCCATGTGCATACTCTTTTTAAGATGCATAACCTGAGCCTCTGGGAGCGTGTTGGCCTCTGTTACTGCCAAGCTGTGCAACCAGGATACTTTGTCTCCAGATCCATACCCTTTTCTCCACCAGTGGTGGCACACAGACCAACCATCCCTACCCCTGCATTCTTGCTTCACTCTTGTAACAACAGACACAGAGCACTGCCCATCTCTAGCCATGCTGCACCAGTGACAAGTGCCCCTATGGCTGGGACAACAAAAGAGCTGGGTATGTGACTGGAGTTCTACTCAAATATCCCACACACATCCTTTGTAAACCTTTACTCTCAAAGAATCTCCTTCTGCACCTTCTGCTCTTGCCACAGCAAAACCTCCTACCTGGGAGGCACATTTATACACACAATTCACTGACACAGCTGAAACACTAAAAAAAGACTTGGCCCTCATTGTTTTTTGATGGACTGCCTTTTCAATTATTTTTCTTGCCTGTAGCATCCATCTAAATCCTCTAACAGCTGCTTAAATGGTCAAAAATAACAATAATAATAATAAATAAATGAGCGATTTTTGTGATCTTCTGTAAAGCTGGTTGGAAAGTGCTTTATTTTTCCTGGGCAAAACTTCAATGGAAATACAAAACAGTTTTCATTTCAATTTTTCAAAGGAAAAATTTCAGTGTTTTGGCTGAAACCCAAATACCAAAATATTTCAACCAAAACCCAAAATATTTCCATTAGGAAATGCTACTGCATGGTGTCCTGGGAGATGGAATTCCAGATCTCATACTCTCATTTTTTCCCTTTATGCCCCATGATACAGCTGATTTCCCTTTCTCCAGATGAAAGCTGCTGCATCACCCAAGTCATATTTCCCAGTGCCTGGTGGGACAAACACTGGAGAAATGAACGGGGATGTGGAGCTGCAGAATACCAAGTTCCCACACCACCCCTTCAGCTCATCCAGATGGAAACATTTTGGATTTCAAGAAAGGTTTCAAGAAAAAGGCTTCCCTGGAAAGAAAGCCCTTTTTCAAGGTAAGCTTAATTGAAAACCTGTGATTTCTGTCAACAGGCAGTTTCGGGACAGCTATTTTGTTTCAGCTGGTTGAACAGATCCTGCTGGTGAGCATTATTCCAGACTTCACAAGCTTTGTGAAAGATCTGGGCATTTCATTCCTCTGAGGTTTTAAATTTTTTTAAAATCCTGATCCTGCAGGATTTGACCCCAATCAGTTTGGATGGGGCAATGGCAGGAGATGTGGGCAGGTGAGAGGCACCCTCACAAGGCACTGGGTCGGTGCCTTTGAGAATCACTGGCTAAAGGGCTTTTTGATGTAAGGAAACACCAGCCTTGCTCTACCCTGTGGCACACAAAGCTGCAGGCAGAACTCAGAGCATCCCAGGGTTGCTTCTGGATGTAAATTATGAACTTCACACCTTTGAAGAGCCTCTGGCCTCTTCGTGCCACTGTATGACAAGTCACAAGTGGTGTGATCCCCAGAGAAGGAAAGGAAACAAGCATTTACAGAGCAGCAGGAAAACCAGTCAGTATAATGTTGGCCATCCAAGAGCTGAAAGGCTCTCTGGGGGAAATGCCCCCTGTGAGCTCTTAATTTTAGTGCTACAAACCTTTCCTTCAACTGATTGAAGCCCAGCTTAGATCCCTTCCTAAAGACAGAGAGCTAAGAGGGCTGGCAGACCCCTGACTGAACCCATGGTTGGGTGGAATTTGAGCATCTCTCCTTGATGTTCTGTCTACAATGGAAACTTTTTGTCTGCAGGCTCAGCTGCTTCCTTTAAATTGCCACATCCCAGCACTTTGCCTTTCCAACCAAAATGCCTTGTTATGGTTCTGGGCCTTACCAAGTGATGCACGACAAAATTTCATCCTGAATCTGGTAATCAAATCAGTTTGACCAGCCAGTCCTCTGCAAAAAGAGGATTTTAACTACTACATCCAAGCACTGGCCTACCTCCAGTGTCATGTCTCCAGCTGGGAAAAATCTGGTGCCTCAGAGGAAAGCAAACAATAAATCCTTCCCAAAACCTGCAGGCTGAAACCCTGAAACACAAGATTTGGTTACAGCTTTCCATTTCAAAAGGGTTGGGAACATACTGAAACCAGTAAGAATCTTCCTGTTCTCCCTAAGCAGGGAATGAATACAACCACATCCCAAATTATTCCTCTCTGCAGCAGGATTACACTGGAATCCTTCAGATGGACATGTTGGATTTCCTTCCATTGCACGGAGATATTTAGGGCTATTTTGGATCCTGGGGAAAGGGCAGGGGGTGAGATGTCATCCACCTGCTCCTTCATAAGGACACAAGTACCTGCAGTCCTATTTCAGACCAGCCTCAGCCAGACCTCTCTAGGACCTTGGGATTTAAATGCCCTGGAGATGTTCTGTCTGCAAGAAACTGAATTGAGCCCTCAATCTCCCTTAAGTGCTGATAAAGCAATTTAAAATTTTTTTTTTCTTGTTTCTTAATTTGTTCCAGGGCTGGGTTACATCACTGTTATGAAACCCCACCTTCACCCCAGGCTGAAGCTGTCTGACTCTGACCAGCTATTAGATCTCATTCTCCACCTCAACAAACCAGAACCATCCCAGCAGCCTTTCACATGTAAATACCTACAGGATGCTCAAGGCACTTCCATTTCAGCTTTAACAGCTAAATAAACTGAGATCTATAAGCCCCATGCTTAGGCTCAGGCTTGTTTTTGAGAGTCTCCCTGGAAATCAGCACACTGGATCCTTCCTCGGGAGGGAACACAATGACAGGGCTCTCTTGCAAGCCTCGCTGTGTCATTGAGAGGCAAAAGCAGTGCTGGTATAAACTCTTGTACACATTCAGAGGTCACACTTGTCACAAAACTGGACTGAGACCACAGGTTGGAAGTTTCATCAAGTTTATATCTTCACTACAGGGGAAACCAATTAACTGACAGAGCTGACACTTTTAATTAGAAAAAAATCAAAAAATATTTTAGCATTATTTTCATGTATCACATTCTTCCCACCTCCAGCAGGTGGTTTCTAATATTACTGAACTATTGAACTGTTTATTGAAATGGAATACTTGACTTTTCAATCAGACCGATGGAAGGTTGAGCAGGGCTGGCACAAGGAGGGTAAAGACAAAGAAAGGCACCAAGGTCAGACAACATCACTGACTGTTCCCATCCCCATACACTTTGGAGTGCCTGCTCTATTTCTGCTTGTTGCCCATATTACTCAGCCTACTTCCAATATCTTCCTCTAATAGAGCAATAAACATTTTTTTAACTCCCTGCTAAAGTAGTTCCTTATGCACCAGTTTAAATACCGTGGCAAGCACTCGGGAGGAGCATGCACACATCCAAACGATACTCAGGCACAACCTACAAATTAAATTCACGTGCTAATATAATTTGTGCTGTGATCCCACAGCTCACTGGTAGCTTCAGCCTTGGGTATCTTACGTATCTGCAGTTGCCCAACTGTACTCCTTTGACCATTTCTCCTGTGGGACCATCCTGGAGTCCAGTCCAGTCCAATATATCATTGAAGGCGAGGCAATACCCCATTAACCCCTCCAGCTCTGCTGCTGGGGAACCAGGCAGGAATACAAGCCTTTTGCCTGGATTTCCTTTACACGGGGTGGATTTCTGAAGCTCTGCAGAGCTTGGGGACTAAACAACTTGACCCTCCTCGTACTGGAGAGAAGGACCTTTGCCCAGCTTGGACAGGAGGGAGGCTCTTGATGGCCATTCAAGGAGCCTTCCCATAACAAGCACCCCGTGTGTGCCAGCGGCACCGCGCACACGTGCGTGCTCAAATACCTTGCTGAATCAGGGCCACAGCCAATGCATTCTTCTCATAGAAACATTTTTCCATGGACCTGATCCAAAGCCCACTGAGGTCAGCAAGAGTCTTTCACTTCAATAGGATTTGGATCAGACCCCGTGAGCATTTCCAACTAAAACCAGCACTGGAATTTGTGCATGCCCTTGCATTGAAACAATTTGAGTCTAGTTCATCGTAAACCCTAAACTCCAATACTCCTCAGCTCTGGAAAAGCTGGGAACACGAGCTGGATCTTTACTTTGCCTTCAAAGGCCAATTCCAAAGAGATTCTGACTCCAGTGAGCCTAGGCCTTCAGAACATTCATACCTGAATCAGGGTCTAAACTTAAAAAACAGCTGGGGTATCTCTGAGGAGGAGAGTTTCACCAGATCTCTTCATATAGCACTGCAGGTTAAGTATAAAAATGATAATTAAAGACCAGCTGAAGAGGCATCTGCTGAGGTATGCATCTTCCTACAAAGATAAGAGTTCTCTTTCCTAACAGCCATATAAATCCATAAAGACTTATCTACGATTTCACTGATAGATCACCACTGGAAAAAAAGAGAGCAATCATAAAAGCATTCCACCTGTATTGCTGGCAGATGGCTTATAAATGTCACACAGACTTAGCCCTACTACTGGCTCATACAAGAGGTATTAAATAAACTGCTGAACATCTGCTGGTAAATACACAGCAAACAAGAATGCAACTTGGAGCCAAACATCTGGCGAGTGTGGGCCACATCTCTGCTCATAAACTAAGCAATGTTTTCTGCTAATCATTAACAGAGTTATTGATTTTAGAAGTGTATCACACAGCTATAATTTTGTCAGAGAGTAGACCACATAAGTTGTTCTTTTTCTGGTTGTTTCATTTTGTCTTATTCCAAAAGTCCGTAAATTGACGAGCGGGACAAAAATTATAATTGACATCATCTGTGGGAAATATTTCATAAAACAACAGGCCCAGATGTAGGATTAAAGCCATGTGGTAGTAAAATACCACACTGAAAAAAGTCCAGGTTCCATGATTTCTTACGAAAACAGATGTGCTATTACTCCACTCTACTTGTTTTTCAATGCTTTTTACTCCAAATAATTCTCTCTTTTTTTCCCCCTCTTTTTTTTTTTTTCTTTTTTTTTTCACCAATTTCACTAGGGAGAGATCATAAATTGATTGCAGATGGCAACTTGTACTTCAAAATCCTAACTGTCACAATCCTTGAAATAAAAATAAATGAAACATTTTGTGAAATTATATTGAGCTGTGTTAAAAGTAATGAAGATTATACAAACATATGTCTTTTTGTCATTTATACAGCACCTTCAGGCATGGCAACCAGATCTATTAGACAATACTTCCCTCCTTGGGAAGGAGTTATTTTCCAAGTGCAGGATGTACTGAACTATAGGAGGTAACATGTAGCCTGAGCACTCCTTTCTCCGAGCCTCAAGATGGTCGGAGCCTCCTGCAACACAGAGCCAGGAAGGCCCATCCCTGATTCTGACACACCAAGGGGCACAAACAAGGCAGTGCTGTCCATCCTCCCTGCACACCATTTCATTTGAGTACATTCTCAACAAACACATTGTATAAGAGACCTGCAAAAGGCAGAGGCTTGTATGGTTTGAATCCTAATTTGTCAGTGCTGTGCAGAATGGCAAACAACTGTATTTCTGCCTAAATGACTTACCAACATATGGAGCCCATTATGATGCCACTAATTACAATTCATTAAGTTCTGAATTTATGCAGTTTCACAATGCAGTCAGAGATTCTCCATTTTTAAGTTATCAGAGATTTTGCAAGACATAATAAAATAAAGGTCTAAACAGACTCCCATCCTGTCACTATAATGCCTTCATGCAACAGCCATTTCTGAGAGACCTGATGGGGCTTGAGGTTGACTAAAAACGGGTTGATCAAGGTGGCTGTTGCAGGGATTCCCAAAGACAGAAAGAGAAGGAAAGCCCCAGATGTGTCCCACTCATGTGGGAAAGTTGATGTTCATCTCCCAGCAGACTTTGGGGGAAGCTGTGAAGGAAAGGGGAAATGTTGCTGTTGAAGGGTAGCCCCTTTCTTGATTCACACAAAAGAAAACTAAACCAACAGTAGTGGGTAACAGGAAGGGCAAGAATGGAGGATTTTTGGGCACTATCGTAGTGGGTGATGGGAAGAGTCAGAATGGAGGATTTTGAGGGACCTGAAAAACCATTAAAAACCCCAAAAAACTTGAGCAGGAGCAGAGTCAATGCCCACAATAAGATGTGGGAGCAGTTAGAGGAATAGTACTATTTCTTCTATTAAATCTTTATATCCAAGAGAGTAAACAGGAATCCCTCCATTATTCCCTCTCCCAGGCAAACCCTGCAGAGATTCGCAATCTTTGCCATCTGGCTCAGAAAACTCCACATCCTCGCTGGGAAATCTTTGCTCATGATGCAGCTCTTGGAGCATCCCTTCTTCAGTAGCAGTAAAATTTGGGCAACTGTTCACACACCAATCCAGAACTCCTGCTGCCAGAAATGCCAGGAGCAGCAAGACTCCACTCAAGATAGGGAGTGTGCACTCTATGTGATATGAGAGAGCAGAGTTTTCGGGGACTGAAGCAGGGGTTGAGGGAGAAGGGGCGGGACCGAACTGTTGCTCAGTTGGCTGGAATAAAGGCTTTCGAGCAACAAGGGGAAGGCTTGGAGAAAGTTCAAATGAGGGTCATTTGCCTTTTGTAACAGATGAGTCTGGATTCCCATGAAGCCTGGTACTCCAGAGCATGGAAATTCACAGCTCTAGCAAAGCCCCCATGGAGGGACAGCAGTTTAACACTCTGTCTTCCTCCCTGAGGAGACAATTCGAATCCTCAGGCAGGAAACCCCATTCCTTACACCACCCGGTATTTTGGCCCGTAAGTTCAAGCCTTGCGTGCTGGATGTGAAGATTTAAGGCAAAAGAACAAAGGTAGAAGCTCCTGGAGAAAGATCCAGTTTACTGGGGAAGGACATTCTGGATTGCAGGGAGCATCCCTGCACACATCAAAGAAGAAAATGATCGCTCTGAATGCCCCTGAACACTCTGCTCTAACCCATCGTGGGCTCTGCCTTACACCACCTCCCCTCCCACTTTTCTCCAAGGAGACTTTGCTTAACTCAACTCACTGCAAAAATTACCTTGGCCAGAATATTTAGTGATTGGAGTAAGTTTTGGAGTCAGCAAGGAATACTGAATACATTATTACTGCTTTTCCTGTAAATAGAATGAGTTGTATGCTTTGAATCAGGCTGGCATCTATCATCAACATTCAGAAGACATCTCTTTATTTGAAACCTAATTTCCAAGTACTAAAAAAAGGCATAAAGAAAACACAAATTTAATGCAATGCAGTGCCCACATTAAACAAAGTAAAGGGGGTACCTTTCTGAATATATTTTTAAATCCAAGTCCTCCTTAAGACTGGGATCCATCATGCTTAACTTCCAGCAGTTTCCAAGTGGGAAGAAACAGTCAAATAGTGTTTCTTTTATTTAATTTTCAAAAACCTCCCCTCTCCAATAAGACATAACCAAGTCCCACAAAATCTGAAGCAGGGCCATGATACTATGAAAATCAGAATGTCACAGGGTTTATTTGGCTGGGGGAATTTTTTTTTCAGTATGTTTTGGGCATTGTACTCTCCAGTTATTCATGTTCAGTCAGTGCTGTTACCTTAGTACTGCCTGAAAACCTGCAGAGCCAGTCATCAGCTGCACCCACCACAGCAGCCCAAGGAAGGAAATCACAGGAGATCGGAGACTACGAAACCACATGATTCAGGAGGTGAGCAGAGAGAAAATGATCCATATGGACACATGGCAGAGCAGGGGAAAAGCCTAAATTAAGATCTAAATCAGCTGACTCCTGGCCCAGTTTTCTAAGAGACAACTCCAAGAACTACCTCATGTTTTCCCATAATGAAAACGTTGCCCAAAGGAAGGCCTCGTAGTGCTGCACACTGAGTCAGACACAGCCCAGAGGAATGTCACATTTACTGATTTAGCTGCAGTATCCAGGGACTTGGAGGCTGTATTGACCTTCTTTATCACAGCAGTTTTATCCTTTCAAAACCTGCTGCTGTTCCTGAAAGAGCCAGCAACTTTCCCCATCCTTCCAGTCTTACACACTGGAAAAACAGAGGATGTGTTTTCAGGAGATTGAAAAGGTCAGAGAAACACAAGAACAGTAAAAGAAGATGAAAAGGGAAGTTTGTTCCTAAATCAAGATGTGACCTTCACTTGAAAAAGGCTGCATTTTTAAAGTTTCCATTTGTTTTCAGGGGTTTCCCTGCAGCACATAAAAAGCCTAGAAACACATTTACTTTCCAAACAAACCTTGAGAACAAGTTTCTGAGCTCACCTTAGATGGGAAAATGTGGTCAACAGGCTAATCCTGTGCCCACAGCTCAAGAACTGGCCTCATAGCTGCTTTTTTGCTCCGCAGCAAGGAAGGAGTGAGAAGAGGCAACCCGCAGGGCACTGCAATCAAGATTTTGTTTCATCATCAGTAAGCCTGCTGGTATTCCTGACACCAGCCAAAACCACCCCACTGAGCTGCCTGAAAAAAAGGGGTGGTCGGTGCTAGAAGAGGATTTCAAACATTTGAGATGGATGAAAGGAAGCCCATGGCCATTAGCACTGTTGGAGACACAATTGTTATTATTAACACCATCTGCAACATGGACATTTGGGTCTTTGATGAAGGAAGGATGGAGCTGGAGACCACCAGCAGCAGCCTGGAGTGGGTGGAGCGGGGAGGAAACATACCACAGTAGCAGCAGCCACAGAATTTGGGATCAATAGCGAGGAGGATGGATCCGAACAGGATGTTGTTCGCTGAGCAGCCATACGTGCTCTCGGGCATTTGAAGCTCTACACACACACACTTCACTAAGAGCAAGGGGAAACAACCATTCTTTGAGATCTATTTCTGCTCTGAATTAAGTCCAGCCATTGTAACAAATCATGCAGAGATTTGTGTCTATCAGCAGCTGGTCAGAAGTCTCAACAGCAATCAGCAGGAGAAAGTGACATTAGCACAGTCTGCAGCGAGACAAGGCTCCAGCACTGACAAAACATCCCGCTCCACTTAAACATCCTCGACATCCTGGTACCAACTGAGGGGGGAAGAAAACCAAAACAAGACCTAACATTGCACATACAATTCACACCAAGGTTAAACGACACACAAAGGAGCACACAAACACCATGGCTCGTATTGCAGGCCTTGGGAGTTCTTTTTTGTGACACAGCAGCCCCTGAACTGCTTACAGAGACATGCATTTGCCCAAACGACGTGAGCCAGTGTTGGCAGGGCAGGCAGCACAATCACCAGTGACAGCAGTGCACACAAACACTCCCATCTTCTCCCCCTTGCCAAGATTAGCATTAACAAACATCACCTCTGGAAAATGGTTAGTTATGGCTGACTCCACCTTTTCCATCCTGTTGCCTCAGCAATAGCCATGAGACAACAGTCCTGAGATATCAGCCTCAGCTGCCCACAGAAAATCTCAGCCCCTAAAGCCTGTGGGAAGGCACATGACCTGACTGATAGGGCAGTGATAACACCTGGTGTTAGCATGCTGGTGGATGTTTTGCTGCCAAATTCAGGCCTGGAGAGGCCTTTCTGCTAAAAGAGTGGGATCTTGGGAGCTTTGCTTCAAGACCAAAACAAATTAGATCCAATAGATGCTAAAAACCTTTATTTAGCATCTATTCTTCAGAACTGGGTCCTTAGGGAAGGAAAAAGACCTATTTGGAATAGGCTGGAGGCTAACAGTCAGCAGCAGAGATCCTGCTGTTCATGTTTGACTTGACTTTGTCAGTCACTGTCATGAGATCTCTCTGCTTCTTTTTAAACTGACAGCTTTACCTGTGGCTCTCTGTAGAACTTTGTATCAGAGGTGACCTACCTACCTTGCTGTTCATTCTGTTAGATCATGGATGATGGGCTGAACAGCACAAATCTTGGCACAAAACCTTCACTGGACCATCACAATCTCCCAGAAAGAGCCAAACATAAACAAGAGGCCTATATAAATAAGGTTTTGGCCTTCCATGTCCAAGCCCAGGGCTATAAATGACCATGTAGCAACGAAAAATCAGGAATTATAATTTTTTACATATGAGGGGGGAAAAAAAAAGGCATAATGACTCAGTTTTGACACAGAACAAAACTTCTGTCGTTGGCAGAAGACCCATGTCATTTGTCAAAGGAGTAATTTGTCTTCTTGTGTAACAACAGACGCTAATGGGAAGCACACTCATTGCTCCATCGCTGCTGGCCACCAGAAATGTGTTTGAACACAGCCACCAGCATCTCCGAGTTCCACCCGGAGCCAGATCACCTGGGCCGAGCCCTCAGTGTCTCCTCTCTCTGCACCAAACATACTTTCTCACATGTGGACCCAGCATCAACACTTTTAACTTTACTTTCTGGCAAATCAAATCCAGCTAAAGTGGCAGAGTCCTTGGGGCTGTTCCTAGGCTCATTTCTTTCATTAGCTCTCCAGAAACACAAAAGCCCTTGAAGCCATGCACTGGATGTCCTGCCAAGAGTCCCTTGGTTTTGAAAGCCTCAGGCCCCTCTCAGAGGAAAATTCCCATCAGTCTCATTGCCCGAGTTGCCCGCTGAACCCAACGGGACACTTCATGATTTAAGTATCAGCAGCAAAATTTAACCAAACCCAGTTCACAATGTCCTGATCCAGAGACAAAGTGTGTAGTTTCTTGGAAGTAAGTGGAAGAAATCATTTTTCACCCACTGGGGCCTGGTGCACAGCCAGCCTTCAGAAGGGTGCAGTAATTCAGTTGTCTGAGTGCTCAGGGAAGGAGCCAGGGGTTTTCTGGAGTTCGCTTTTCCCCCATCAAGGACTGTTGAGCAGCACTGAGTCTATCAGCAATAGCTATATGGAATCTGCCACATTCCTTTTCAGGCAGCAACTTGTATTTCCCCACTAATAGAATATCAAACAACAGGAAATGCTCACTCAGTGGTGGAATCCCACATCCCTTCCAAATTTTATCAGTTCCATTAGTTTTCATTTCCTAGCAGAGCACAGTACAATTCACAATTTCACATGGTCAAAGCCAGTCAGCCTAACTCCATCTCCAGAACATTTTAAGCAAGCTTTAGCCAGTTGCTGGGAAGTACATGTTGTTCCACATGGAGATTAAAGCATTTCACAGTCACAGGATGGGTAAGCTTGGAAGGGACCGGCAGTGAGTCCTTCAAGCCCCCCATGTCCAGGATCAACCAAACCACTGGCACAACAGATAGATCAGGATTAGAAGACAGAAGTAAGAAGAGAAAGGAAGTTTAATTCTGGCTTTTGAGAGATTCTCCTTATAA
Organism: Scytalopus superciliaris; assembly: GCA_013400415.1. Taxonomy (NCBI): domain Eukaryota; kingdom Metazoa; phylum Chordata; class Aves; order Passeriformes; family Rhinocryptidae; genus Scytalopus; species Scytalopus superciliaris. The sequence goes on from VXBX01007396.1 coordinate 35,277, forward strand.
ATAAGTACGGGAGATGGAGGCCTCTTGAGAAAAACAAGTGGAATAGTGACACTTCAACAAGTGAGCACACCAGCCATGCCAAAGCAATTCATCTTGGAGATACAGGAAGGGAATTGGCTGTCATTTGAACAACACATCAACAGTGAGACTTTGTGTTGGTCATCTCAACACACTTGCAGACCACAATTTTTTCCTGTGTAAACCAAGCCACTAAAGGATTTGCTTTTGCAAAATGCACAGTCCTTCTATTTCATTAAAAATCAGAAGCCTAGCAGAGCACAGCAAATCAGAGAAGTATTATTTGCAGAGAGAAGAATTATTTTCTCTCTCTTCCCAGGTTCAAAAACTTAGTTATTCACTCCATTCACCAAACTAATTAATAAAAGCAACTAAAAAGTATATTCTGGTTAACCAGCTGAGAACATTCCTGACCAGACCTTTGATTAGCATTGTACACCCCATTTTCTCTAGCAAACATCTGTTTTCCAATGATAAGCTGTACAAACATCTTTAGTTTGCTGGCAAGCATTAGAAACCCTTTTCCTTTGGTCTCCCCACCTGTGTCAAGGTCTTCATGACTAAATATCATAATTGCTCCTGTTATGCCACACTGACTGTAGATCTGGACCACCTATAAAGCCAAGAAAGAGCACAAAATAGCTGAAGAATTGTGCAGCTTTGTCCCACTGTAACTCTGCATCAGGATCCTGTCAGTGTAACCTTTCTCCTCCCTGGAACGCAGCTCCTGGGACACCTCCAGTGCCTGCAAAAAGTATCAGTCTTAAGTATTATTTGCAGTTTCTATGCACCATTGAAAATATGAACAGGCAGCTGGAGGAGCCTCTGGAGATGTTTCCTCTTGAGTTCTGTCTTTTTCTAAAATGGTGCTCAACTTGATCAGCTTGATTATTTATCATCCATCTGAAGTCATGATATTTTAATCGATGCTGGGTAATTTCAAAACCAAAAGGACTTACACTTGCATGACACTAGACACAAACTCACATTTCTAAATGTGTCTATTTATAGTTTTGGATCAAAGTACTAAAAAGCTGCAGCATACAAACAAAGTTCAGCAGGAGATTTAAGGAGTAATCACCACAGTAACAACTGGTGTTTTAATCAATGCTCTCATTTGCAACAAGCCCTGCTCTTCCACAACTTGTCAACTCGAATGTTTGTAAAGTGGTGTCTTGACTTCGACCTGTGAACAGCTCAACGCTCAGAAGCATTTTGCCAGGATTCATCAGGGCACTTTGATCCTGGCAGCCCTGGGAATGCTGCATTTCCTTCTTGGAACATTTGCTGCTGGGTATTTGGGTGGGGGCCCAGTCCGAGAGATGCCTCGAGGCAGACCCCATCTGCTACTGTGGTGGCAATGTGGACAAGCTCAGTGGGGTGTTGTTGTCTAGCACACCTCACACCAAACATGAGAGCTCTTCAGCCCTCCTCACCGGGGCAGATGCCCTGGGCTGAATTCCCTGCTCTCCTGGGCTGTCTCTGCACAGCACAAGCTGCCCTGAGCAGCAAAACTTGGTGCAGTGGGAACTCAAAAAGGCACCTCCAGCTTTTTACCTGCTGGCCAGTCTCTCAACTCGGCCAAAGGAGAGAACAGACTTGGAATAACATCCAGGGTGATAGGGGGGAGTTTAGATGCACTATGTTCCTCAGAGGCATTGGAGACAAACCTTTGGGGTCTGAAAGCTACTTTTCCCCAAATCATAAAGCAGTAAGGTCCATCTGCCCTCCAGTGTTCAGGCATTGCTTTGCTAAAACAGCAGCACAATTCCCTAAATGACAGATACTGCTCATGTGAAAGCAAGATTCCTTACAGGATGTATTCAGACAGAAGACCATGCTATTACATACTGAGATCCAAAATGCAGAGCTTTCTCTCCCCTTTTTGCTGCCTAAAGTCCTTTCCAAGCATTTCGTTTTCGTGATTGATTGTTTTGTAATGACTTTTATTCCATTCGGGGCAGGAAGGTTTTGTGGCTTTCCTTTTCTGTTTAAAAGCAAAAAGCCACTGTTGACTGCTTATTTTTGTTATCTTCTTGCCAGGGCCTCCTTTAGTAGAGTTAACTCTCTAGAGTTTCTGTTCCACCCCTGTGACCTGAGTTAAACAACTCTGCAAACACCTTGGTAATGGGCAGTATGTCAAATGGATTACAACTAATTTTTAACTATCAGTTCCTACTTTCAATTTCTTTCACCCATTTTAAAAGCATTTGGAAGAGAGCAACGCTGAAGCACAGATGGCATCATTAAAAGTCCACATTGGCCAGGATACAGTACAAATACCACACTGTGGCATCTGCTCTAAATATAGGGTACACCACAGTCAAGTCAATAGCATGGTTTGATATTGGCTTACCTTTTAATGAGATCCACAATATTAGTAAGAAAGTGGCAGAACAACATGTGATACTCCTGGATTGTGAGGAAGGCATTGCTTCTTGAATGCTAACTATCTGGCACAGGCTCAAAATTAACTTTTAGGCACGGTCTGGATGTATGATTCTCCAGACCTCAGTCCTCCCAAGCCAAAAGGTAGCATTAATCAATTAGCCAATTTATTAAGCTGGTGACAGCTCCCCTGCACACTGTCCTGCATTAGCAGTGGCTCTGAACAGCCCACAGCCTCTCCTGAGAGGAACACCAAGCCAGCATTTAATGTCCACTTCCTCCTCTGTCCTGTGGTTTGATAACTGGGAAAGCAACATAAGGCACAACAGTGTTTTAATCCCACATATAGGCTGATAATGAGAATTTTAAGCACATAAGTGATTTAGGAATGCTAGTGCTGGGGGACTGGGGAGAAATAAATCACTACATCTTCTGTTTCTAATGTATTCTTGAAATGCAACCCATCCTAGAGCCCTCTGGTAATACCTCAGGGTGCACTGCAGATCTCAGCAGTTTTTGAAAGAAGGCCTTTTGCCTTTTTGCTGGTTAGGGTACAATTTTCAGAGCCATGTGGAGAAGCAGACATGCCAACCCCCAAGGCAGCCCTATCAGGAACCATCTATCCCATTGCTTTATGCAGATGGGAACATTTTTCCCCCAGGTGCAGCATCAACACACTGCAAGGGCCAACAGCTCAGTGGTATCTGCTCAGTTCCTTGCCAATGAATCCAAGGGAGAACCACAAGAGATGCCCAGGATCGCTACCTTTCCCATAGGATGGCCTCCAGAAACACAGGTCTTCTGCTTCCCTGCACTAAGGCTCATCTTCTCACTGCAAACCTTTCACAATTTACAAGGGCAGAGGTGAAAAGTAAACCTTTTCTGTTTATGTACATAATTACCCATCAGTTGGGCTTCTGGCTGGGTATGACATTTTGCTGCTTTACCGACCTCAATCAACGCAAAATAAAATTTCTACAGAGAAATTGCTATTCATGGCAAGACAGGAGTTGCCACCTAAGACTTTCTGTTGGACTAAACAGCCAGTCCATTATTTTCTCCTTCATAGCTATTCCTTGTGCATTTCAACTGCTCTGCTAGATGACTCTTCAGGGATTAGGGAGTAATGTTTCATTTTTCACTGATCCTTAACAAAACACAGCAAAAGTATCTACAATATAACAGAAGGGGTGCTGTCATTGTTCCAAGCATATTATATTTTAGACTAGCTGAATAACCTTTTGGGAGCCAGAATGCTGAATCACATATAAAATGTTACATTCCCTTATCCATTAGGCCACATTTATGCAGAAATGCATTCCCTGTTTTAGACTGGGGTTTGCTCATCTGTAAAGAAAGGGACTTTATTCTCAACTGGGGGGGTAAGATCAGCTAAGAATCTCATAATATTTTTCTTCCCATTACAGTTGGCCAGGCCACTGAGTGCCTCAGTTACATTACCCACAGCATTAGGTAAAGCTATACCGGGTAGCACCCACTCCCTCCCATGGGCTTACAGTCTCATCTGGTTTCAGCAGCAAGTCTTTGTTAATAAAATGCTCCTGCAGCACAAGAGAGAGAATGGGGGAGGAAAATTACCCAGTACCTCAGATCACCACCTTCCCTCTCTATCTGACTGAGCCAGGGGGGGTCACACCACCTTTGCTTTGCCCCTGCTCACAGCCAGGTTCCTGTCCCAGCTCCTGTCACTCACCCACCACAGCTCTGCTGCAACTGTGCAAACTATTGCTACACCAGATGTATTTCAGGTGCATACTCACCCTGGACCAAGCCCCCAAAGCCACTAAAATAAAAAAGTTTCAGGTGCTTTATTACAACCTCTTATTAACCAGCAAATATTTTGAAAATTATTCCAGCAGCAACAGCCATTCCATCAGTAGACCACTGGTCTTTCGAAAATCTGCTCTGAGTCACTTAAAATCTAATTATCAGTGGTATTTAAATCATCCTCATTAAGGGAACCAAAGATGTTTTCTGTAAGGATTCAAGTGCTGCCTCCAGATTTGTTTCATCAAGCAAACAGAGGATGTCAGGATCTCCACAAAAGCTATCATGGAAAAAAAAAAAGCACGTCCCATACTGAGCTGCAGAACATCAGAAAACACTTAGAGATATTAAGGCTTGAATAATAATCTAGCAAAAGCTTTTACATAATTTGTGTCATCACACTTAAACAAATCTAAGAAAAAACTTCAAGGGTCTACAACATTTAATATGCATTTGCCAGAGTGTTGGAACCTGGATGGAACTTGCAGGGAAGAAAAGAATAAGCAGTCCAGTAACCAAGCCAAGGCAAACTCCCCCAGGCAAAAAAGTCAGAGTCATATATTCAGACTCTACTGCAGGGTAAAAATTTAACAGAGCAGGACAGGCACTCTCCTCCGTGCTGCCAAAGAGCTCCCCATGCATTTCAAAACTAATGGGAGTTCTTGGTCAGAACAACAAATGGGAATCTTTAGCATTAGTCTCACACTACGGTGTAGATATTGGCATTCCATAAATACAGGAGTAATTCCCCACTAACAGAGCCTTCACTGCAATTCCTATTGCCAGGGGCTCCTGCAGATGCTGATCCTGTTGTAATGAAAGGCAAGATGGGAGCTTTGCCATTGGTTTCAGCATCACAGGATTGGGACAACTGAACTAGTGCAGGGCTTGAAGCTGTATGGGTCCTTAACTGCTCAGGTAGATGAAAGGCAGCCAGGGCCAGCACTGCCACCTCTAATTATCCTGAGCAGTGCCATTCAATAGGAATCACCCTCAGCAGCAGGGCCTATGGATCACTTCTGTCTCAAACCAGCCCTTTAAGTTGCAGATCATCTACATGCTCACCCTCTGCTCAGGAGACAATTTCATCCTCCCACTGGGCTTGGTTTGGTAGCAAGACATCCACTCTCTCAGACACCTTCATGTGGAGGGGGAGCCACTAAATTATTTCCCTGTCTGTGCAGGCTTGAGCCATCCTCCCCATCAAATCCCCAACAAGAGCTGGAAAAACAGCCTCTGGCTATTGCACTTATTAAAGCTGAGGGACAAATGCCCACCTTCCTTTGGCAAGAATAAGTGTTCATTTTGTTTCCCAAAATGGGGAAAAACTGTACCTGCTCAAATTCATTCAGTGTCAGAACCTCAGGAGTGGATCAAAATGGAAATCTCCGTTCTCTTCCCAGATTGCCATACTGTCTGAATCATTAGGGACACAGCCCTTTAAGGAACAAAGAAACAATTTGGTAAGAGAGCCTTTCCACTGAAAAGATGCTGGAGCTGAACCTGTCCAGGCAGTGAACAGTGGTGGGTGCAGTTTTCTCACAGCGATCCCAGAGCTCCTACTCAAAGGCAAACCCCGCTCACTTTATTGCATTTCTAAGCAGCAGGAATGTGATCAGTTCCCTGCCCAGCATGAGCTGTCTCTCCCCACATCTGCTGCTTCTTCCAGCCCCCCAGCGAAACAGAGAAAAAAGGAAAAATAGTTTATTAAAGAAAACAAACCCAAAGCTGGGCAACTGCTGTTTTAGCCCCACTGGAGAAGCTTTTGTCTAGTTTTACAGGGCCTAACATGTGTTCGATCAAGATCAATTTCTGAGGAGATCTAGATGGAAAACAATCAGGTGTTATCAACAGTATCACTGGAGCAACATCAAAGCCTTGCCTTAGTGCATGAGCCTTGATGCACCCCAGCTGCTCCATACAGAGCCCAAGGAAAAACTCCAGGATCTGACAGAGGTTGCAAGACACCTTGTAAAGATGGAGATAATTAGCCAAGCAGGTGCCTAGTGAGGAATGTTTCTAGAAACTCCTGCCTCAGCACTGCAACATGTAACAACAGTACGGAAAAAAAGAGAAAAACATAACCCATTTTTAAAAATACAGATGTACCCTGTAACAAGTACTTTTTACAAATCCTTAAATAGCCACAAACAGGAATTCTGGAGGTGGTTTGTCCCACGGCTGTTTGTTAGGAAGCATTACACACAGACCCTGGTTCTAAGCACTGCTGGACATGGGATTGTGTCCATGGCTGTAGCTGGTTTAGAGGAAACATGGACCTGCCATAAGGACTCAGAACAAACTCATACAAATTGCAACTGCTTATGAACTAGGACTTTGTGCACAGGACACAGCCACAATTAACACAACCCTGACAGCTGTCAAGTTCTACGGGTCTTTTTGATAGCTGAGTTGTCCTGGTCATGCTCCCATCTCCAAATAGCCCATGTTGTCCCAGGGTTTTACCTTGAGATAGAGGCAAGTGGACAGGAACACTGAAGCATTAGACAGCTCTAAAACCTGCCTAATGGCTCAGTGGCCAGATGCAGAAAAACATGCAGCTGTTATCTCACATGCCTCTTCTTGGGCATGTGAAGTTCTTGGGTGGAAAAGGTGAAATGTGATTTGACATCCTGCTGATAGCCCAGGACATCCATCCCTAAGTATGGAGGGAGCCTTCCAACCAATGCTAAAGGCCCACTTGCTGATAACACATCCTTTGGAGCTCAGCAACACATCTCCCTTTGCCATGTGTCTCCCATCTGAGCAGCTTAGGCTACACAGCACATATAATCAGTTCCAGCCGGGACATTTCCTGTCTCTCCACAAGCTGCATTAACCCCTTCTTTCTTTCCTTCTCCTCTTTAGAGGTTCTTCAAGCATAGGTATTTCTCCCAGGCATCACTGCATATCCTACAAACATCATTACCTCTTGTTCCTACTGTTTTGAACACTCCAGTGTCACTCAGGGCTCATGTGGCACAAGTTTAAGCCCAGCACTTTACTGAGTTAGGCAACTAGAGATGTCAGACCCATGACTAAGTGGACTAGTAAAGGACCTTTCCTATGAGTCACTTCACTACTAGACATTCCTTCTTAAAGATGACCTTCTTTTTCTGCATTTATATGCAAATAGGTTAAACCAGGTGATATTGTTTGAATTAGATGTCCCTTTTTCTCTAAGATAAATCCCTGACAGCAGAACTAGCCTATCTTAGTCAGAAACTCCACTGTTCACCCACATCTGCTTGATCTTTCTGGAGCCCAGAACATCAACAGTGTTTGCAAGACAGGCCACCAGTGCAGTAGGCATCAGCTTCCTGTGAGAACTAGCCAAAAAACAAAGAAGGGCATAATCACCTCTCTGCTCCCAAGGCACATGTTACAGCTGGGCTCACTATGGAACAGGTCCAGCCAAATCACCCAGTGAATTCCCAGGACAGGTATCCAAAGGGAGCAGTGCCCCTCTGGCTTCAGGACCGATATTAGCAGGCTGTGCCACTCACTCTGACCTCCCTATGACCACTAATTCCTTCCTAGTCTTACTATCCACTCTCCCCAACATGTATTTTCCAGATTTCCCCCAAGCTGACAGGATGTACAGAAGGGGTAATGAACTCCAGCTGAGGTGCCTCCTAAAGCCTGCCTTGGCTCCGCTGGTATTTGTCGCAGGGTTTATGCACATTCCGAGGCAGCACAAAGCCCGTGACGCGGCCCGGCACCTCCAGCGGCTCCGCAGCCATGCTGGCCATCCCCAGAGCCTGCACAGCACCACATTTTAAAATAAACACAAGTTTGCTTACACTGTATCCTGATCTTTCACCAAGGGCTTGGCTCTGCCCAGGAGGCAGACAGAGAGACTCAGCTGGGCACAGACATGGGGCTTGTGGTTGAGGCCCCGGTCTGCGAGTTGACACAGCTGGGACTGGCCCCTGCTCCCCTGCCATGTTTCTCCATGACCTTGAACAAGCTGTTAGTTCCTCCGGGCCTCAGCTTTCTCCTCTTCAAAACACTATACAGATCCAGTGCACCTTCCCTGTAGGGACTCCCCAGGAATTAAAGTCAAACTGGTACTTTTATGTTGCATTGCAGCCGTAGCTCCCAACCTGTAAGCTGGGTTTAACTTGGGTAGATTCTGTGGCCTATGCAACATAATTTAGATGGGTGATGTTGCAGCTACAAGGGAATCTGCCTCAGAGGACAGCACTAGAGTTCCAAAGGAAAATAAAAACTGGTGTGATAAGAAACAATGTCAGAAAACTCAGTAAGTGCAACTTTTTTTTACTCTGAAGAGGGAACTCTCATTTATGGCTAGAAGAAGAGGTACGGACTGTGCAGTAGTTCTGGCTGCATGAAGGGAACACAGACCATCATCCTGGAACACATCACCAGGAGTAAAAACTGTGGTATATGAAGTGCCCACTTCATTCAGCTTTTGCAAGACCTCAGCTAAATAATTATGCCCTGATTTGGGCCATTTAGAGAAATTCCAGAGAAGAGTCATGGGAACGGTCTGAAGTTCAGGAATCATGAGCTGCCAAAAAAGACTGAGAAACTGGGGTTGCTTAAAGAGAAGAGAAATGGGCTGCTGAAAAAAGGGGAAAGAATTAATCCATGGTGGTCAGAACAAATAGAAATATGATTAAGTTACACATATTCAGGAAAACATTGGAAGTAAAGGAGTAGTAAAGAACAGGAATGTTTTTCTTGGACAGAACATCCACCATTAGGAGAATTAAGGACAGGTTAAAAGAAAATCTGTAAGGAGTGACATGGTTTGGTTTGATCCCGCTCACAGTCAGAGAATGCCCTAGGAGGACTGCATCCCTCTTGGCTGCATTTTTAAATTATTCTTTCATTTCTGAAGAGATGGTTACCTACAGAGTCCACAGCATGGAAATATTCCTAACACGAATGTACCTGAAAACTCTCAGGGTTTGGGTTTGATGTTCCAGATGCTGAGGAAGAGTTTCACCATGAGCATGTTCAAGAAAGGTGTCTGGTTGCTACATTATCCCTTATAATAATATTTCTAAATGTTGAGAAAACAGATTTTACCTTTCAAGCACCCTGGGTAAGCAAGTTGCACATGTAAGATGATTGGAGACATCCATAGCATCCACAGGTGTGCTCAGCACCTTTATTTTTAAAGGTACGTTAAATGGTCTGCCTTAGTGACTCCACAGCAATGAACACTGCAGAAAGTTGAGTTTCATTCAGAAAGATTAGTGATTAGTGATTTTTGTAACACCTTTAGTAGAAGCTCTGCAGGAAAATTCGAGTCCTGTAATACAAAGGTTGAACATTTCCCTCATACTGGCAATTCTGAAAGACTCCAACTCAAAAAAAGGAAAGACTGTACATAGTTGGACCCAAAGAGCCAAGTCTGAACAGAGAGCTTGAATATTTTTTACACGGGTAGTCACTTACCTGAATATGCAAAAACTGTTGCTAAGCTTTAATGCCTAATAAGGTCCCTGGGTGCTAATTTTGAACAAGAAATACATAAATAACTGCACACCAGTTACTAATTAGTGATGGAGAGATACATCTCCATACTTAAAGGCAGGGAACTTTTTTTTTCAAGCCCCAAACCTGACAACTGCTCTCATTTAGCAAGTGACCCAAAAGGGACAAATGTCGTTAACTGTGCACTCATAAACTGCAAGTCCAGTGTCATGGAATAAAACCTTCCAAGGCAGGCATGTTATGGAGGCAGAGAAGGGAGAGTTGCTGTTGAAGCCACACTGCAGCAAACTCACCTCGTGGCACAAGCTCTGCCTCAGGGTATTAACAACCAGCTTCCACACCAGTGCAATGACTTTTGGGAGAACACTGTGTTCCTATTGAAACAGGAGAACCAAGAAGACACTTGGACTAACATTATCAATGCCACTGTGAAAATGGCACAAGGAATCCAGCAACAAAACTGAACCACAGCTAAAGTTACAGCTCCACACTGGTACATCTGGACAACTGCAGCTGTATGAAGTGAGAGCAGACATATTTGCAGAGCACCAACAAGACAATTTCCAGAGGTAGAAAAGAAATAGCCCTTTCAGCTTCCAGTAGAGGATTATCTACGTGGCTGGGAAGCAAGCAGAAAACCAGACACACAGTGAAAGAACCATGATTCCCAGAGTAAACTAAGGAAAAAGGAGCAACCACCCCATTTCTCAGGGGGCACAAAGCACAAACCAACCCTACAATCAGAGATGGGCTTGGGGTGCAGAGACTTGGATCAGGACTTCTCCCCTCAATACTGAAGTTCAGGTAAGCCTGAATATGTGGGGATCATTTTCATTCATGTGCTTTTTCATTGCCCCTGTCTTAAGCTCCTGGAAGGTGAAGAGAGCAGTGGCTATTTCTGGTACTAACTACACAACTTAGTTCTCAGAAAAAGGGCAAAACCTTTTGGAAAGGTCAGTGCAGGGCTGCATCTGCTCAGCTGTAAAATGCCTCTAGCCATTTATATGGGTTATACACAAATATTTACTGGGTTTTCAATCAAAAACAAATATTTACTGTTCTAATTGCAGCAGTACTTGGCAAACGCTAGTCTGCAAATATAGAGCATCTTCCTAAGGAAATACACCCTCATCCACCAACGTTAAGGAGGGAAAAAGAAAAACCTCTCCTGTGGAGACAGGCTGAGAGTCTGCAGAAGAAAAAGCTCTAGGGAGACCTCAGAGCCCCTTTCAGTACCTAAAGGGACTCCAAGAGAGCTGGAGAGGGACTTTTCACAAGGGCACGGAGTGACAGAACAAGGGGGAATGGCTTCAGACTGAGAAAGGGTAGGTTTAGATCAGCTATTAGGGAGAAATTCTCCATCACGAGGGTGGTGAGGCACTGGAACAGGTTGCTCAGAGAAGCTGTGGATACCTCATCCTTGGCAGTGTCCAAGGCCAGGCTGGATGGGGCTTTGAGCCTGGCCTAGTGGAAGGTGGCCCTGCCCACAGCAGGACAGTTGGAACGAGATGGTCTTTAAGGTCCCTTCCAGTCCAAACCGTTCTGTGATTCTATGAATAAAGGATCATTTCTATAATTTCATTTCCATCCCTGAATGTCAACCAACTTAAACAGAATAAGATCTGTTTCGTGCACATTTAAATGCAACTCTGACCGCATGTCATGAACTGATGGAAAGTTTTGCTTTCCCACTCTCTTCTCCATGACCAAAGGTGCAGAGCCCACAGCAGGGACTTCCAAGACATCAATATATTAGAGAGGAAACACCCACACATTTTAATAACCCACAGCTCCAAACTTTCAGTTAAAATGGCAAGTGCTGTGAACCTTAATTGACCACGGCAGATCTGGAAAGGCAGAGAAAGTACTGCTTCAGTCAGACTGAACTGAAAATGTTAAGCAGACATTTTTGTTCTAGCTAAGATTTCAAAACAGAGGAAAAACTTCAGAGCTCCACCATTTATAACATCTGAAAACAAATTTTGCTTATGGACAATTGAACTATTGATTTCTACTCTAGAATACTTCACAAAAGTATCTTTAAATATTCAATAAACAATAAGGTTTAATTTCAAACATTCAGTCCTACATAAGCAATGGTAAACAAAATCAAAGGCTATAAAGAATTAACTTTCTATACATCTTCATAGTCATACAACAAAAAAGCAAGTAGTGTTCAGCAACATTTTCAGAGGGCTCCCTGATCATCTTAGTCCTTTATATATTTTGGGACACAGTGAGATTTTTCAGGCTTTGAAAACCTTCATTAAGTCCTTCAGAAGAGTGGCCCAGGCTCCCCAAGTATGTCTGAGACAACCCTGAACTAAGGCATGTACCAACCTAATCAACATCATTTGCAGTTGCTGTGCCCACAGCACACCAACCATCACCAGCAGTAGAATTGGGCATTAGAGGTTTGAGGTCAGACAGCCACAGATTTCTTCCTTCCTTCATCTCACCAGAGAAATCTCAAGAAACCTGGACAGAGAGAAGGGGAGGGAGTTGCTCACTTTGAATCATTTGTTACCATAAACCTGATGACTTGGACTCCGCTTTGGGACAAGCGTGTCATGAGACCTGTTGAAAAAAGGTCTGTTTCAAATGGACACACACCCATCTGGATGGTCCCTCTGGTTTTGTCTTCATTTTAGGTTTGGTTTGGCTCCCTTCGACCTTGTTATTTCACTTTTCAAAAAACGCTGCCAACTGTGGACAGTGGGTGTGTCTTGCTGACATCTTGCGGTCCCCAGAATATGTCCCTTTTGCTGATTGTCAGGGCAATATGATTAAGACCTTACAATCAAGGGGGATTTTAGCCAGCAACATGTGTTGAACAGCAGCAGCATTTGTTGAACAGCAGCAATTAAGCCTCATTTCCACAGTCAAGGATGACCACCTCCATCACTCTTCCTCAACACAACCTCCCTGAGTCCCCAGCTGTATCATTTGTCTGGGTCCTCCTTCACCAACCATTATTAGGCTCAGCTCCAGCCAGAGATCACTTACAGAGGAATAACAGCAACCACACTCTGCTAAATCAAAGTTCCTCCCAGCCCAGCACCCTGTGTCCAGCAAACAGCTGTTCAGGAACACAAACAAAGCAAGGGAATTATCCCACTTGTGGTCCAGTCTCCCAGCAATCAGCAGTTGAAGGAAGTATGCCCTGATTTCCAGAAGTAGACTGTTCCCACAAGATTATGTGCATCCAAGGCTTGGTGTTCCCTCCCAGCCAACTGGCAGAGGTTGGATCTTGAATCTGTCAACCCTAAAACACTGCAGAATAGGTCAAATTCTCTGCCAATAAAAAAAATCAGTGACATTTCACCAGCTTGAAAGCTGTTAACATAATATAAGTCCTTTGGAGCCCTATCTCAAGATGAAGGCATCCTAGGGCCCAGTTCTCATGTACGCAGAGGACCTTTAAATCATAGAAGCAATAGGGAAAAGATTAGAAGCAATCCTGAATTTTATTTGGCTGCCCCCAAGGAGTCTTAGCCCATGTTAGAAAGAGGTTTTATTACGAATTTAAAAGCTAAGAGATAACCCCCCAACATTAATCTCCTTTTAAGCACCACACATTGGCCACAGTACTAAGGAAACCAAGTATCAGATGTGAATATATAAAAGAAATTAAAGTGTTGCAACTAACTATCCACATAGTTGAAGTGATTTACAGCAGCCGTGAATTTGGCCAAGTCCTGATATGAAGAGCAGCACACACTGTAAGATGATATTTTGTGGTTTAATATTTATTAATCTTTTCAAGGATTATTTCAGCATAAATGACTTCAATGACCCCAAAAATCCCTGCTAAAATAGTGTAACATATATCACACACCACACAGAGAGAAAGGTACCAAAGCATGGAATACTCCTGTTAAAATCAGAATATTTTAAGTAAAAAGGGACCTCTGAAAGCCATCTACTCCAACCTCCAATTCAGAGCAGGTGTAATTAAACCAGGCTGCTCAGGGACTTTTCTAGTTGAGTCTTGAACATTTCCAAGGCCAGAAATTCCACAAAATTTAAGTCATGATGTTAGAAAAATTATTCCTTTTAAGTTGTAACTGTCAAACACCATTATTCCTCCATTACAACGTGCACTTTACATTTAGTACTTCCCACCATTTCTGTTTCTTATTGCTGTTCTGCTGAGACTCCAAGAAAACTATTTGATGAAGAAATTCTTTGCAGAGGCCTCCCTCAGCTTCTGGAGCTGATAGGAAAGGGGAAAGGCCAGGTTCCTACCACACCACTCCTCACTGGAGCCAAAACACTGGTTAGAAAAAGCATGAAATGAGATGGTACGTGTATATACATTTCCAGTGAAGGATTCAGAACTTCCTAATGGATTGCAGGTCCAGGGATATTGCACTACCACTCTGGAGGGGCACAGGAAGAGGCAACCTGAAACTGGACTCCAGCCCAGCCAGAGCCTGGCTCCTAAATCATCTCCTATACAGGACTTCCATGAGATCAAGACAATTGTATAACAAATGTCCTCCTGTACTGGGATTGTGTCTACAGGGGTGGTTTCTGTGAGAGACTCCTGGAAGCTTTCCCTCTGTCCAACAGAGCCAATGCCAGTTGGCTCCAAGACAGACCCACCACTGGCCAAGGCTGAGCCCATGAGTGATGGTGGCAGCACCTCTGGGATAACAGATCTAGGAAGGGGGAAAAAGACTCCACAGAGGCCCATGGGGGAGCAGAGCTCCAAGTGCTGCAGCCCAAGCAGGTGGATGCCCATAGGAGGCTGTGACCCTGTGGGAACTCACACTGGAGCTGGCTCCTGGCAGGACCTCTGGACTCACAGAGCAAGGAGCCCACACTGGAGCAGGATTGCTGGCAGGTTAATGATGCCTGTGGGGACCCACACTGGAGCAGTCTGATCCTGAAGAGCTGCAGCCCTTGGAAAGGCTCCCAGGGCAGACAATTCTCCACCAACTGCTCCAGTGTGAGGAACCCTACACTGGAAGTTCCTCAGACCTCTACTGAGATGTTGTCACCTGACCAACTCTGCTTTTTCTTACTTGAAGAAGTGCCCTCCAGGCAGAAATGATCTCCTGCTCCAATAAGAGGTTTGCAGGACTCAGTCTTGACAAACCACAGCATTATTGTGAATGAAAGCAAAACTAAAAAACCAAAGTCCATCAAGAAATTCTGGCCATTCCAAAACTCCAGACAAGGCAGGAGTGACACACTTTGGATAATAAGGCAGCTTCAGGACCACACACACATTGCTCAGTATCCCTGCTAATACATAAGGGAACAGAGTAACTTCCAAAGTTCCAAAGTGCTGGGTTTGATGGACAATTTCTACCTCCCTGTCCTGACCAAACCACAGTGCTTCAAAAAGGAGGGAATAACTGCATCAGGCATCACTCAGAGCAGGCAAAACATGAGTAGTATTTTCACTGTCCTGGGCACCTGACTGCACAACCCCATTCCTAACACTCCTTAGACTGTGCTCCTCATCACTCTGCATTCCCCACTGGTGGGGAGGGATGGATAAATACCAGGAGCCAACAGCAATGAAGGGGAAGGAAGATCCTATAGCTTTAAAATGCCTCCTCTAGTTTCCTCAAACTCACACCCCTCATTCTTTTAATGAAAGGAAAGATAGCTACGAAGAGACAGCCAAACATTAATTTAGCAACATATTGCAGAATTGCAACAAAAATCAGGTGGGGAAGATGAATCCTCAGCTCAGTGTGTGAAAGGCAGGGAAACATTGTGGTACCTCCCCAAGCACAGAGACAGGGCAGGCTACTGAGTTCCACAGTGCTACAGCAGCCATCATCACTGGTTTGATTAATCAAATGATCAGAGAGAAGGGACTTGGCAAGGCACATCACAGATTCTTCTGAGCAATAACAGGGGCCATCACTTTGCACATGATTGTGACAAGCCACGGTAAATGCTCCAGGAGTTAAGTGGACCTTAACTAGTACTGGTAACTACAGCAAAATGAAGTTTTACATTCTCTACCAAAGGATTTCAAGCTGTTCCTTCCGGTCAATAACATCAGCTTGTCTCAACATCTGTCTTAATTCTTCAAAGTGCAACAGAAATGAAGGTCAGGCATTGCAATCTCATCTGGACCAATAAATGCCTGCAGATGATGGTGAACCTGCTTAAAAAGCATGTCTAAGTGATGTCACCCTTTCCCTGAACCTGCAATACTCCAGGATTTACAACATCCTCCCTGTACCAAAATCAAAGCCCCACTGCTTGTTCTGATAAAAGCTTTAACTTCACAAACATTACCCGACAACATGCCATCAGTTTAACAAAAGGCTCAAATATCAGACTGCATCACAAGGCTCAGCTTTATGTTTCTCCCCTCCTCAGCTGCCCAGAACATTCCCTGGTGAGCCACAGGCAGAGGGCACACAGAGCCGTGCAGAGCAGGTTGACAGGGTCACCACAGCTCTGCAGGGCTTGGCATGTACCTGCTTGTACAGATAGACATAAAATAAAGCCATCCAGTGCCCTTCATCTCTACCCAAGGTATTGTAGACTGTGATATTATCCCAAACAGAGATCCCATAGGACACACTCACCATTCTGAATTGCGTGCTAATGCTGCATCACTTCCACAAGCTTCCCGTGCATCTGCCAGCCATTTGTAAACAGGTAACAGCAAATGGGTTCATCAAGTCCTCAAGCCTTCAAAGGAGAATTTTCTTGAGGAAAAAGAATCTCTCACTCAGCCCAACTCAGCAGGGTTTGGTTTTGGTCTTTGCTGCTGCCTTCCATCTGCACCAGTGCAGTGCAGCCAGTTTGCCAGGCCCCACTCCTCTGCCTCCAGGGACTCCCTGCAGGACCAGGGCTGTAACCACGTTGCCAAGTCTTTCATTCTTACTCCTTGCTCTCAGTATTCTCTCCTTTTCCAAGGGGAAAAAGTTCTGAGATATGAGGAAACCTTGCGCAGAGCAGCTGAACTCCGTTCCTCCCTGCTTCTCCATGCTATTTCCTCTTCCTCAGGGGGCACCTTCCCAGCAGCAGCTTTCATCCAGGCAGTATTCCTCAGTCTACCATCACCACTCTATTAAAAAAAGCTCTACCTCAAGCTCAGAACTGCCACAGTTCACTCTTATAGAGCAGTATATTCCCAATTCAGCATTTCCTCAGCTTACAGCTTTCCATAAAAGCAGCATCCATAGAGAAGCCTTTCCTTATAAGCCCAGCTCCTTCCTTGCTACAAAACCTTGTGCAGGTGTGGCCAATTGAGCAGGGCTGGCCACAGCTGAAAAGGTGCAAACACCTCCCACGTCCTGCCAGTGACTACAGGGGATTTTCATATTTCACAAACTCAGCTGCAATAAGGAGAAGAAAATGTCTATTTGGGTATGCTTTAGGCAGCCTTCTGATTCACAAGAATCAGAGTTATTTTTAGGATGTTCTTTATTTGACATTGAAGAGTTTGGGAAAATTAGGTAGTGATGAAGAAGGTGTTTTCAATTACATGGGACTGGGCTGAAGTAGCCTGTTCTGGCACTTAATTAAAGCAGAATCTTCCTGTCCTTGCAATGTGAACTGTTAATATGGCATTTACAGACCAGATGGAGAAAGAATGTGCTCCCCATTTATTGTGCCAGGGGTTTTGATGGTGGCATCAGAGGGGGCTCATCCATGTGCTGCAGGCCTGGGCTGGGCTGCCAGTGCTGCTCCCCCAGCTGCTTCTCATCTGCACTGCGGTATCCTGAGGGTTCTGAGGTGCTGACAGCAAGGAATTGTTCAAGCCATTTTGCCTCTTTCCAGGAGATTTGGGCACTTACAGGGTCCTCACACAGACAAGAGAAGTGGCAAAGTCACAGCAACCTGCCCTAAAATCTCTACCCAGCTGTCAGCTGCTCCAAGCCTGCACTGCACCTCCTATTGCACTCAACAACAGCACAAGCAGTAAAGGGAATGCTGGTGACTTGGAGGAATTATTTCTGCTGGAAGGTAAAACAGGAAAGCAGAACTGTAATACATGTTTAATTATAACACTCAAACCCAAGTCTAACTGGAGTTTATGGAAGTCTTTTCATTCTCCTGGCAATGAATCATGCCCACCCTTAGAAGAGTTCCGTGTTTTCCCTCCACTTCCCTTAGCAGCCTTAGAATCGTGTGTTGGGAAATCTGTGGTAATATCTTTACCCTGACAGGATGAATTCATCCTGCCATTAAAAAAATGCAAATGATGAAAGGTGACAGAAGAAATTAGACTTCCTGTATCTTCCACAACACAGATCCTCTCTGTAGCTTTCTGCCCTCTTTCTGGGGGAGCACAGACTTTCTCCTATAGCTGCTTTTTCCCAAAAAGTAGCTCGAAATGGCTGATCAGAGCCTAAAGCAGGACAACATCCCTGATTATCTGTGTGACTTTTGAAACCCAGGCTTTCAAGGATCATGGCAACTCAAGTGCTACCTGTGAATACCATCTTCCCAAACCCAGGCAAGGAACACATTTAAGGTTTTCAGTTTGCACAGACAACCTTCCGTCATCCTGGCAACTTTGCTCCATCTGGAACATCCTGTCTTCATATTTCAGAAAATACAGAATGAGGGAGGACAGGAAATATTAAGAGTTCACGAGTGAATTTTTGAAAGTTCTTTGCGTCAGAATGGAAATAATTTTCCTTCCCAGTCCTTTGTGTCCCCTCTCCCACCACATGCCAGACTGTTTTCCCTCTCATTGCACTTTGCATTTGACCTCCCCGATGAATGTCAGAAAAATATCATCCAACTAATTGTGAGCACCTGCATAGCTGCAGGTGTGAGGGGAAACACCTAATTCAGTGGGTCAAGGAACTCGGTGCTGCTTTACAATATTCACACCCGCTACATCCAGAGAAAGCAGCCTGTGCTCGTTGTTGGTGCAGTGGTGCAGGGACATGTCAGACATGCTACTCGTGGTAGCAAGGGTGGTTATATCTGCTTCATTTTCAAGGAGCTAATTCGTAGTGTCAGAACTGTGTGGTGTGCATTTTCAGCCAAACGTGTTGTCTCCTTTGAAACCCTGCCCTGTTGTGTTCGATCCGGAGCGGGGCGGTGCCCACAGCCGTGTGCCCCCAGAGCGCAGGGACAGGCACCGCCATGGCAGGGCTCACCACGCACACAGCGAGCTGCCTATGGGACAGCTGCACTGCTGCTCTGTTTAACTTTTACACTGGACTCAAATGAGACTCTCCCCAGCCAGACACCTCATTAAAGCTGACAGATTTACAATCCCCAGCTTACAGTCTGTGGACTGTGGGTGGCCTTGGCCTTGGCCAACTTGCGAAATTTTGCATGCCACCATTTGCAGAGTGGGAAGACTCCTCCTTACCTCCCATACACAGCCGTGCTGCTTAGAGTAAAGCACTAATATTTCAGAGAGGACCTGCCTGTTATGACATGCCCCTCCACTGATTGTAACAATGGAACCCCAACCACAGCTGTGGCTCCTAATTAAAAATAAATTAGTGCTGCTGTTGTAAAAACAAATAAATAACGCTCATAACTCCGGGAGAACTCTGTCAACACAGATGATGGGCAGGGCTGTCACAGTATTTATTTACTAGGTTTCTAGAACTTTGCTGTTGACCTTTTACCTTCTAGAAACAGCCATGCTACAGAAACCTCCCTGAAGAACAGTCTCTGTCTCTCCAGGCAAACAGCTGAGAACCCTCTGGAGAGCTGCTAGTGAGATATATGCACTGTCTGTCAGGGCTGAAGGAGTCAATTCAAGCCCACGATTCAAACAAATGCACTTTAAGAGCATCTAATGTTTATATTGGCTTTGTGTCTGCAACGCTATTTTGAGAATGGTCTGCCTAAGGCATTTTTCTCCTTTCCAGACTGAAAGGTACTTTAATGGGGCCATGCCTGCCATGGTTTAGCTGCTGCATTGGGCTCCTTGCCGAGGCTTCCACCTGCCTGTTTAATGGCAGAGCCTTTCAGCTGCTCTGCTCCAAGTGGGCTCGGCAGTGATGTGCTGCATGGTACTGTGGCCTGCACCCACCTTCTGTCCCCAGGCTGGGAGCAATCATAGCAGGCAGAGCAGGCAAAGAGTAAGAAAAAGCAATATTTAGACAGTGAACCTTCCAAGCATTCAGGAGAGAATGGCTTGCAGATGTATATGTTTAAATTACATTTACACTCCCATTGTTTCCTTTAACTTGGTACTCATCTTACTCTGGGCTTCTTCAGATGAAAAAAACAACACTGCTGAGAGTTGTGTTCTCTTGGTGAGAAATAACACCCTTCCCCTTCCCACTCAGATGTCCTGAATGCTAAGGGAAAAAAAAAATCAGCATTTTGGAATTGTGTGTTTAGGGGTGAGGTGTCCCTTATGCACAGGAGCGTAGTCTCTTGGGTCCTTTCCAGCCAGAAGACTCCACATACCCAGTATAGGGGTTCAGAGCTGGCACAACGCTTTAAACCACCCACTCCAAGGCTCCAGATGGAAGGAGAAAACATAAGGAAGCCTTAGCATGACTTAATATTCAGGTCCATTTTCCCATCTGCAGATATATATAACTGAACTTCTATTATTTCTTTTATAAACTGTGAGTTCAAGATTTCTGCTGTCTTTCCTTGCTCAGTAATCTTGGGATACTCTGGCCAATCCACAGATGTGCCTGCATCTACTTCGGTACATCCATATCTTTGAAAACAGTCTTAAACATAATAATTAAACCAGACTAGTTAGGCTGCTGTGTTTGTACCTCTACACTGAACACAAGTGTGAGAAGATACAGACTGTAAGCATGAGCCTCACTTCCTGCAAATGATTCCCTCACCAGCAAGATCCGTGGAGGGATTTATAGCAAGGAATCACTTCCCTTAGACTGTACCTTCCTGTAAAGCAGGCTGTCCCACCTAATGCCCTAGGCTAGGCAATGAAAAATAGCATCTTATGGTTCTGGGAGTCAGGAGACAAAATACAAGCAATTAACTTCTTGAATGGTTGGCTGGTTAGTTTTGAGTGCTTCTCTGGACTGGGGACATTGCAGTGAACGTAAGTCACGGCACCTGAGAGTTGGCCAGGCATCAGGAATCGGCAGTGCAGGCAGCAACAGCTCACTGCTGGAAGCCAGTGCTGGAGTTTAGGTGCTCTTTTCTTCTCCATGTGCAGCCAGGAGGGGAAGGGGAAACATAACCAGACACCTGCAGTTTTCTGTGTGTTAGAGCTTTCATTGTACACAAATAACTTATACGTGAGAGGTGATAATCAGCAGAAGTAAAAAGCAACACTTAAACAAATGTTGCTGGGAAACACTAATGCTGCCTTTTCTATAAATAATTAGGATATCATAGAACCCCTCAAAGTCCAGTCTACCACTCACCCAAATCAAGGACCACAGAGACTTCTGCAGGCTTTCCAACACATTTTATAACATCTCCACAGAAAAATTCTATTTAATTTACCCAGTGGTCTCTTCCCAGATGCAATGATACCTTGGCATCCCACTCTGCAACATCTCTATTTTTGATTTTCTGTCTTGGAAACTGGTTTTGTGGTTCAACCACACTTTTTTTTTAACTTCCTATGATTGCCATCTGATCTGAGCTTGGCTGGAGCAAAGGGACATGGTGCATGACACATCATCCACAGAAAACCTGCCCAGACAAGGAATCTGTATGGACATGGCTTGACTGGTAAAGAAGGAGATCGGAATCATTTGATATGTAGAGAAACAGCCCCATGAGATTAATGTGAAGGCAGGAAGATGAATTAGATGTCTGAGGTAATGGGAGCAGTCCCACATCTGGTGTCCTTTGCAGCTCCTTGGGCCTTTGTTGAACTGAAAATGTGGACACCAACCACAGCTGAACCACTTTGTCACGCCAAGGGACACCTTGGTGCTGCCCTGCCCACAGAACATGACACACTGCAGCACAAAGCCCTGCCCAGGCTCCAGCTGAAGAGCCTGAAATGAGGGGCTGAGGTATCTCATCCCATGGGGACACGTGGCATTTGTTTATCCTGGGATGGAAGGAGAGTGAGTCTCCTGAAATTCCTAATAACTCTACTCCTGATGAAGTTTGCTCCTCTTGGTGCCACATTCAAATCATTGCACAGTTATGTCACAGACATTCAGAAGTACTGATTAAGTACACACTGGTGTACAGTTACAAATCAAAGTATGACCATGACCTGTAAAGCCATTCCTTTCCCAGCTGAGGAGTCTGATCTGGCTTTTTATTACACTAATTCAAAACCAGTATCATGCCATGTGGACCTGAATCACACAGTGCCAGGGAGGGAAGAACTGTGTCCCCTGAGCCCAGCAGACCCAACCAGGACTCTTCCAAATTGCTTCTATTGTTTGGGTTTTTTTTCAGATGCCTTTACATGGGAGCTTGCAGAACAGTGAGTACCTGATACAGTGAGGCAATTCCACCTTTGCTAGGAATCAATTAGGTTAAATAATTCATGCAAAGGATTTTCATAGGTATATAATTAATAAGCATCAAACTGGATTCCCTGCAGATCAGGATTTGTGAACACACATGAACTGCTGAAAGTACAGCACACAACACAACTGTGCAACCCTGCAGAAAACCGACTCTGTTTGGATTCATTTTGCAAATACCAAATGTTATTTTTCACCAAAGCCTCCGTCTTATTCTCTTTTTCTTTTTAAACTAAACTGTCATTCACTACAGGACTGAATGGAAGTGATCAAACTGCAGTCACTGGAAAGACTTCTGTACATGTTGGATTGGGTTCTACTGGAGTAGCTTGAAACAAATGTTTATATATACTTCCAGTGAGTTTATTTTCTTAGGGTGAATGAAAATAGAAACTTCTTGGAGCAGGGGATGGAGAAAATCAGCTTTCCATGGAAACCACAACTGAGAAGAATTTGATAACAGCTCAGAATAAGGAGTACTATGATATTTAAGTTACTTATCTTCCTTCAGAAATTGCTCACACCTTATATACTTAAAACTGGTTACCCACAGGTTGCCTTCATGTGAGTATTCTGAAATACTGACTTTAACAGAGGTATTTTGATGTTTTAACAGCATCTTGGGAAACCAGGGCTGAGCTATTTTAGGCAGAAGTCAAAGCCACTTCATTTCCAATGCCTCAAGAAATAACAGAGCAGCCAATTATTTCCCTCCCCCCCTTATAGCATGTATGAAATTAGCAATATCACCCAATCACGTGTCCAAGCCACAAAACCACTTTCTAAATAGGTTCAATACTGAGCCAAGACTGCAAACATAGTGAATAAAGGAAGCTCAGGAGAAGGGGTCATGCTGTGTCCAGCACCTTGCCTGGTACCAAGAATTCCATCATCTCCATACAGTAAACAGGCAGGTTCCACGTCATGCTGGGCAGTGAGCAGGAAAAGGTAAGCTCTGTAAGGCTGCAAGGCTTGAAAAAGTGTAGCTGAGCATGTAGAGATGTTTTTCTTAAACCTAAACCATCTTTTCACCCTCCCCTCCAGGCACACTACAGCATCCTCGCTCAGTTCTTACCATCAGTGTGTCCCTGGCACAAGGAACCCAGAAAGGAAACTGGGCAATCATTTGACCAG
Organism: Scytalopus superciliaris; assembly: GCA_013400415.1. Lineage (NCBI taxonomy): Eukaryota > Metazoa > Chordata > Aves > Passeriformes > Rhinocryptidae > Scytalopus > Scytalopus superciliaris. The sequence goes on from VXBX01007396.1 coordinate 58,463, forward strand.
ACCCTGCTGTTTCCTTCCAGTGAAGAATTTCTAGCTGCCTCACTGTGAGGGAGGCAAAGAGAGGGCCCTGCCTTGGCATAGCACAAGAGAGAGACTTTAGAGTTGGGGTGATTTGGACTGGCCAAAAAACAAGGTCAGCAGATGGATGGGACAGACTTCCAATCCAGAGTAAATAAGAAATAAGAAAATATCATTGAAATAAGTTTGTTTCAAACATATACAAATTATTTTACCTATGATTGTGGAAGACCTGGTGCAAATGCCTCAGTTTCTGTAATATCTGTAAAAACCCCTGAATCCTGCTCTTGCAGACTCTCTTCAGGAGGGGAATGTAAGAGGCCTGTGTGTTGAGCCACTGTGGTTCTCACTGAGAGGATGCAGAGTGCCCTGGGAAATGAGTCCCAAACACAAGTGGGATGGGACCCCTACAAGTGACTGCAATCTCAAGACAAATTAGAAAATACCTCAAAGAATTCTTTTTGAAGAATTACTGGAAGATAAGCAGTAATTATATTATTGTTATTCTGAAGGAAAAAATTGATTGCCACAGAATTCTCACCAGGAAAAATAATTACACCCAAATACTTTTTTAGACATCAATTTCCATCTTGGTGAATAAATCAATACTTTCTATGGCTGAAGGTGAATAGCTCTGGGTATCTTACAGCATCTGCCTTGCTAAAACCTGCTTTTCTTGCCAGACTTCATCACTCACAAAGCAGTGCAGTATCAGAGCAGCCCCTGCAGTGTAATCCAGATACCATTCAGGTCCTGGGGGAGAGAATAAAACAGGAGAGGCTTGCAACTATGAGTCCCATGGGACAACCCTGCAAAACAGATGCAAAGATTTATTTCTATTTTAATGAAATCCCATCTTCTGATGGGGAAAGATTTGCCTGGATTGTCTTTGGTGGACTCATTTATTCTTGAGTACAAAGCTACAGGAGGGATTGCATTCATTTCTTTTAACATACCAGAAGCGAATTGCAAAGTGCTATCGGTCCAGTTTCATTTCTTGTGTTTAAGAAAACTTTTTGTATTGTCAATAAAGTATCGAGTCTTGATTTGTGCCAAGCTCATAATAAAATTGCAGAGCAACAACACTTCTGTTTGGAAATGGGGTCAAAGGTAGAAATGACTGGCATGAAAAGATACATCAACAGATTCAAGACCATGACTTGAAAAGCAAAATAGTAAGTTAACAGCCCTGAAACCACAGCTCTCCCTGACTTGTGCACAGTGTGTGGAAGGACAGACTGGTTTTGACTAAACTGCCTTACTCTGCCAAAGAGTTATTTCTCAGGAAAACTCCTCTGAGCTTTTCAACCCACAAAAAAACTTCCATTATATTATCTTTTCATTCAGATTTGGAACTGAGACAAACAACAGCTTGTCAGGATTTCTCCAAGATGGGAATTCTGAGGAAAGTTGCTGAGCTCTTTTTGTCAGCTGTCATGGAAGATAAATGACTGTCTCAGCAAAGGTGTGCCAGGGCTTCCTCCGGGGTACCTTGGCTGAGATCAGACTGAGGACTGTCCTCTCACAGACACTGTCACAAAGCACCTCTGTGACTTCTGCTGGACAGCTCCAGAGGGCTTGTGAGGACAGAGGCAAAGGTGGTGACATGCAGGTCACAGCCTTTGTAATGTGACCATTTATTCCATAGCAAACAAAATGTTTTTTCCAGCTATTTATTTACTAACAGCTGCAGAAGCTGCTTGTCTGTCTGTACTCCCCTGCCTGAGCATCATGAGTAGCCATCATGTACTGCTCACAGCTTTTCTCCCTGGATTATCTGTAACACACTGTAAAGGCTTTCTTGGTTAAAAAATGACCATCCAAATGGGCAGCGCAGGCAAAGTTTCAGCAGTCCCTGCTGCACATCCCTAGAGGAAATAACCAGATGCTTTTTCATTGGGATTCAGTGAAGGAGAGCCATTCCCAGAATCCCCACACAGCACACTGTATCTCTCAAGGCCTCCTTGCCCTGAGCCTGCCAGGCACACTGACAGTTCCACAGCTGGAACAGGCAATTCATCTGTGTGAAAAACAAAGCACCAAAAGGGCACCACTGGGTGTGGTTCAGCTTCAGAAACTGCTCTGCTCAAATTCACCTTCTCCAAGGTATTAACCTGCTGTCTGATCAGCGTCCCCTCCAGCTGAGATGAGGACTATTTCTGTTTATACAGGGTTCTAGTAAAACACAGGCATGGCCAAAACTGGGCGTGCAGAAAGGGTCTGCCTTACTCAGCTTCCCCCAGCTAAAGATATCCCCCAGTGTCAACAAGCTGATTGCCTTCTTACCCATGTTGGGGACCTTTCTTAGACCTTTCTCCCTTCCAAATGGCTCTTTTCCCCTTTGCTGACAAACCCTTTTCTGAGGTTATTTCTCAGTTGTGGAACAAGCAATGAGATTTACTTGCTCAATGGTACCCTGCACACCAAAAAACCAATCTCATTTGCAGTCTAGCTGTCCTTAAAACCTCCTTCAAAGCATCCAAGGCAGGACCTCACCATCCCATTTCTTGAGGAAAAGCTGAGGGTCCACGTGCAAAGCAGGATGTTGATATGGGAGGAGCAAAGTCTGGCACCACTCTGTGATATTCTGGATAACACAGCAATAGTCTGGATAGCATGACTGTTCTTCTTAACCCTTCCCCCCTAAATCTGCCTCCCAGCCATCTCTCTCAAAGGGCAGAGTCTAAACACAGCTGCTGGATCTGTCCTTAGGCCAAGAGGCTGCTTCTGCCAGAGCAGCTTTACGTGTATCTGATGAGGGCATTCCCAAAATAATGTCACCTCATCGTGGCCTCTGCTTCTGACACAACCCAAGCACAAAAACTCTGCTGTTTCTGTGTAATTCACAAGGGATCCTGGTGTCAGCTTGTCTTGGGATTGTCCCTCAGAACCAGGAATCCAGGCCATTCCACCATCCAGCCTGGAAACTGCCTTGCTACTGGTGACTGACCCAACTTCAGAAATAACTTTTAGTCTCTGCTGTAAATCCCAGGACTATTTTTCAAAGAATTATTTCCTTTACGCACCCACTTACATGCTGAGAACCTAATGTTCCTTCCTATCAAAATCTGGGCTGGGCTCATAGCCTTCCAAATAAATAATTTCCAGCTTCTTATTAATAATTTATTTTTCATTTCTACTGTAAAGATTATCCCCCCCCCCAGTAATCTGAATGTCGATGACATGGAAATTTTGAATAGATTTAATTTTATTTTTGCTCAGTGAGTGTCCTGCCCATGGCTGGTGAGAAGTGGGTGAGTTTTTCCAAAGTGAAAGCTGTTACACACTCTTTTACTTATTTCAAGAGTGCACATACTCTGATGAGGCCATTTCCCCAGGCAGAAGGCTCCTGCGTATTTATCTTTCAAACACACACATCCCAGCCATTTCCATGGAACACACATTGCAGCAGGATGACCTCCTGGCACAACTAGTGACACTGATTAGATTTCAGTATTTTTTTCTAGATCTTCCTGGTGACCTAAATAGCTGCAAGCCAAAGATTTCATATGAAAAATGCAGGATATACTTCACATAACCCTGTGAAAACATGATCCCATCCCACCAAACAATAGCATCACATGCTTCTCAAGATGCTTCACCCTTACCAGATTTTGACAGCCTTGTGGCACATGCTGCCAGACCCAAGAAAGGAAAGAAATTTCACTTTTTCTTTCCTCTTTCCTTTCCTTTTCCTTTTCAAAACCTTTGCCATTCACTGTTTCATGAGTTAATTTTTTTGTCCTCGTCTTTGTCAGAGGCTACAGATGGATAATTATTCAACTGCATTTAGCACCTGCAGCTTACTGCCTAAGAGATTTTTATTCAGTCTCAAAAGTGTGAGTTTTCTGCTCAAGAAGAAACTGAAGCAATTGTCTCCAAATTCTTACAGTGTTACCTTGACAAACTAAACTCCACCTCCAGGACATTTCTGAAAGGAAAATACTCAGTTCATGTATGTTAGCTCCACCACAGTCCCAGGGGCATGGCCCAGTGTCCACAGCAGTGCTCCCTGCAGAGGCTCTTTGCAATAGATAACACCTCCATGCCAACACAAACTCCCATCCTGGACTCCTGGATTGCTTCCCCACAGCCTTCCCATTCCTGTATCTGCTCCTTGCTGGTCCCTGCTGGCCTTCCCTGCCTCCCTCCAGCAAATGAGAGGTGGCAGGAGGGGCAGCTAGTCAGTAACCACAGGGCTACTGCTGCTGCTAGCACAGACAGCACGAGCCTGTCAGGCCCCACAGCAGAGACTGCCACAGCCAGGGACAAATGAAAATCATCTCGCGCCTTTCCAAGCTTCCTGTGACTCTTCTGAGGCCATCCAGATGCAGCCACAGCCTTGCATAGCTCCCCAGGAGCCAGTTATCATCCCGACGTGGGGCTCCAGTGCCAAATGCCCAGCCCATGCCAGGGCTGCAGGAGCAGATCGTTCCACAAGCAGGAGCTCCGCAACCCGCACCCCGCTGCGACATTTCAGCTGCAACCACAGCCAGAGGTCACAAGGCATTATGTACCACCACCTCCCCCAGGGATCAGTCTCATTCCTGGAATCACTGTCAGAGCATCTCTTTGGTCAGGTCAAGGCAGTTCAGGATGGGCACAACTACAGAGACTAGAGAAAAGACAGAGATGCTCCAGAGGGTGGCTGGTCCCACTCACTTGCTGTAAAATGGCTTCTCTCCCAGAGCTGGAGTACAGTTCTACTCCAAATATCACCCAAACCCTGTGAATTGCTGGCTGGCTCCTGAGCCAACTGATCTAACTCTAAAACAGATCCCACTTTGAAGCTGACCTGCTCTTAGCAAGGGGTTAGAGCAGATGACTTCCAGAAGTCCCTCTGCAGCCAAAGTTATTCCATGCCTAAACAAACAGAGGGTAAGTCGCAACTCTCATCTCTATCTTTGCTCCCAAGCAAATGCACCATTCCAGAGTTACCAACAGTGCAAAGACAAAGCACCAGGCTGAAAAGACAACATAGTTTTACTCCTGTGGGTGGCAATTCCACCTACATGTGGACAAGTAGATACAAACTCACCTGCCTGTGCTCCAAGAGCTGTGCCCAAGCAATCAGACCCTCTCTCTGAGCAGTTATACAGAACCTTTTCACTTTTGGGTTTAACAGGCATTTGCAACACAAACTGCCATTTAGCTCTGGAAAACAAAATCTTTCATTTAAATTATACTAAAAGTGAAATTTCTAGCTGGTTTGGCTCACAATTCAGTGTAAACATCAGAAATTGAAACAGACTTTTATCTTGGAAGCTGTTCTGTTTGGGGGGAAAAAATCGGCATTTCCAAATTATATTTTCCTCCAAAATTCCTGCCTTGTCCTCAATTGATTAGAGTTTTTTCATGCATTTTGTTTATTAACACAGAGGTTCTATGGATAAGGAAAACAGACATGAGCCCTCTCTCCTTTGTGTCGCCCTGGCTCACACCATTAGAGGGTTACCTGCCTGAAAGCTTATCAGATTCCCTCTAAGTGGTAAATTCTAAGTTGTTTCTGCCTAAAATATATGGGGATAGTAAAGGAGTCCACCTGGTACGTTCTTCATGGACACCTGAACCTTGGGCAATGCACAGGGTGGATGTGAATGAACTGCATTTAGAGCAGCAGACATAACATGCATCCTGCTTTATGGTAACGAGGATTTAATTACTACTGTGCTCGAGAATACTGAGCCTTCTCCAAAGCCTGTGGTAAGGCTGGAGAGGATCCCTCTCATTCTTTTCCTTAATTACATTGCTGCCAGTTGATACAGTTTCACCAGAACCTAAACATCAAAGGCATGTTCCTGTCAATGCAGTAAAAAGCCATATTAAACAGAATCAAAGTTTGATGTTCCGTGTTCTCACTTCTGCAAAAATCGGAGTGACTTCAATGGTATTTTCAATTGAATAAGGAACACAAAGTAAAGCCCAGCATTATTTGCATGTGTGGATTTTGCACCATAATTTTTTTGTTTGTTTTAAAACAGTTGTTAAAAATTTAAGACATTTGATTGATTAAAACTTCCCAACAGCAAATAAGTTTAACAATCTTGTTCTTATAACCTTTTTTTTAGCTGAAGAATAAGATTAGACAAAAAAACACTTGTGACAGGCCAAGGGGAAAGGCACAAATGGAATGGGATATAAAAGTTCACTAACACATTAAAGATGCATCAAAGAATGTGATAGAACATATCTGTGGTCAGTTGAAGATGCTTTGAGTGGAGATAATTTCCCTGAATTATTATGTGATAACATCCTTGAGCACAGTACACAAAGCTCAAAGTTAGGATTCAGATGATTTCTTTTTTTCCCTGCAAAGGCAAAATATTTCCAGGCCTTTTAACAATCATCAACTTGGGTTTTCAAAGGAGCAAAACCAACCAATTCAGTCAGAACAGGGGGACCAAACCTAGAACCAGAAAAAGGATGTCGGTAATTAACTTGCATTTGACCTAAATTTGGGGTGAAAATTCCTGATGAGATGACAGCTCATTCTGCATGTTTGTAACACTCTGTTACCAGTTCTATTGTGTGTCCAGATATTTGTGGCCAACTGTGAAGAGTCATGACAATGCCTTGCAGGACACCTTGCTCACAACTGACATGGGGACACACACTGAACTGGACTATTTCTCCTTGAAAATACAACCAAAGGGGCCTCACCAGCCACACCTGAAATAGGAACAGCAAGGAAAGGGGCAGAGCTGGCAGAAGACTGGAAACAAAAGCTGGTTACTCATCACAAGGTCAGACACCTCCTCTGTTGGAATCAGTGGATTAATGTTGCTGTCACAAGGGGAAAATGGGACTCAGGATACCCCTCAAGAAACATCTCCATCTCAGCAAGAATGAGCAGCTGCTAGTTTGGCCTTTGGTCTCAATTTTATTGCCAAGCATATAAAAAGAAATGTTCCAATATTTTATTCCTTTTTTCCCCCCAGCTGCTGACTCAAGGAACTTCCATCACTATCCCTTTTTTGCTAGATATCCTATAAAGCTCTAGCCAGATAACAGCTGATCTATAAAGTGAGAGCATTCCCCCCAGTCACCCAAGTATTTTAAGAACAGGACATTTAATACACTCAGCCCAGATTTAGTGAATTACTTTTTCATAGGAAGAACCAAGTATAAAGCAGAGAGAGCAAGACAACAGCTGCACTAATGAAATCTTTAGTTACACCAGATGTCAGCTATGAAATGGACAGACACTTGCATCTGATTTTTTTGTTCTTTTCTCTGTTATCTGTACCCTGCATTTTATTGTTTAAATGAAATTTCTGAATCATCAGGAGATTTTTGTGGTTGTATAATGGCTGGAGCCCATTCCTACCACCCTTGAATTTCACTGCAGGCATCTGGCATGAGCAGCAGAGCTCTGGAAGGAGCCTTCTGGATTTGAGACCACCAAAGAGAAATGGGCTGTAAAAGAGACACAACTACAGCTGGAGACCAGTGAAAAGGAAATATTATTAGTGGACATTTGTGAAGTCCTTTTTCTTTAGTCTGACTGTAAACCAGTATCAAACCTACTTAAGTAATGAAGATTTCAAAGTGCAGCTTCAATAAAACCAAGTTTTCCTTGGTTGCATTTAGGACAGACACGATCAGTGAGAGAACTCCCAAGTAAGGAACAGCCAGCACATCGGAAAAGTGGGAAAAGTCAGCAGAACAAGTAAGTTGCAAAGGATAGACAGGTTTCATTGGGGAGACTTCCTTGGTGGCACAAGAGAAAGTCTTAGGTTGAAGGAGGTGCAAAGATGCACAAGAGACAGAGATGGTCTCATTTCAATCTCTAGAGAAAGGAATAACAACTCGTTTCAGACACTTAATCCTGCCAGAAGAAACTGCAAATCCAAATAAAATGCTTAAAAAATGTTTGTGAAACATTTGTAGGAGATGGCCAGAGTATTTTTCAGAGCTTTTCTTCATGAAAGAATACAATTGTGTTAAGTGCTCCATGGGAGGAGTTTGAGAGTAATGTTCCTCACATGGAGGAGGGCTCTCTAGTCCCTTTCAGGAAAATCAAAAACTTCGGGTTTCAATTTGAAATATGAATTGTTGCTTCTTGTGAAAGGGTGTGAAAGAGCCATTGGTTTGCATGGACTTGTTTTCACTCCAAGGCAGAGAAAATTCAAATACCTGGAAGTTGCCAAGAGATGGAGATGTATGTACAGATCTCCCAACACCATCAGCAGCGTGTTCAAAGGGCCATGAAGTTGCTGTTGAAATCGTGACTTCGGAACTAAATACAATAAAAGACTTCTGAAAAGTCACAATTTACCAACTTCCTTCAAAAACTCTCTGGGATGGATTTGTGTTTTGGTGAAATACCCAGTCATGCTCACACAAATTTTCTTTTTATATACCCACTTCTACATGTAGAAGCAGCATTCCAAATTTCCTGTTCTGAAACAGAAAAGAAAAATCAAATTACAGAGGCAGCTGCAGGGCTTTCAAAGAATGGCAATGACTTATTGGTCAAAATTATCTTTTTTTTTTTCTAGACTATTTTAATTTAGCTGTAGTTATTGGCCCCAGAAAGGGTTGCAGGTGTGTGATTTTTAAAGACCATTAATACCCACTACACCAAATAGTGATCTTCATGGGGTTTTCTGACCCTTGGGAAGCTTTCATCTGTACTAAAAGGGAGCACTACAAATTCATCTCATATGAGAAACAGCACAATAAAATAGATAGAGGAGGGTCATGGATAAATTATTCCTCTACAGGAAACTTGAGTGATCCTAAGATTAAGCAAATAAAGTCCAACATCTTAATAAAGGAGAGTAGTCTCAAAAAGATTTTAAAAAAAAAAGTCCTCAAATGAAAACCATGTTGATAATAAGTAGCATGCTGGTGCAAATACTCTGCCTAACTTCTTCTGTGCAATTAAAGACTGTGTTGAAAAGCAAACTTCTGCTTTGCAAAAGACAGATAATTTAGACCATGCTTCAGCATCCACATTCCAGAGCCTTTGGCTTCTCCAGTGAGGATATGAATGAGGAGCAGCAACTGCAGAGGCAGCTATGACTGTGGTTGTACTGATGGATGCCTGGCTGTGAGAAGCCCATTGAGTCCTCCACCTCTCTAAATCCAGGCCTCTGACCCAGTGGAAGAATGCAAAGATCCCTCTGGGGCCTGGCTGTAAATATCACCCAAACATTTTCAAATGCTTTTGCAAACAGTGCTTTAAAAACCTTCCATATTCTAAACTTATATGGGACAGCACTGGACCTCGGCTCCAGTTCCCTAATCCTTAAACATTTTGGCTAGCAAAAGTTCTAATCCTGTACCAAAATGTTGTGTCCAGAAACTATTAAGCATTTAAGTTTTATATGCTCTTACAGTTTACTTAAGATTAATGTAAGCATTGCTTCTTATAAACATTTACATACTTTGGCTCTGCTAATAAAGTGTATCCTCACTCGCCTTATTTTTTTTTTATTGGGTAGCTATAAATTTGTAGAGAGAGAAAAAACCTACAACAACAATGGGGGTAGTGGAGCCCAAGCCAAAGGAAATTCATATATAAGGAAACAATGGGAAGTTGGCAAAAACAACATGAAAAAAAGAGGAAAGTTTATTGGATACACACAAAGAAAAGACCACCCTGCGTGTATGGTATATATTTGTGCTAAGTCTCACATCTTTTCTGTGATATATTTTTTTACAAGGTTCTAAGCTGTTTTTTATGAGATGAATAAAACACACAAGAGCAAAGTCTCCAACAGTTAAAGGGCAGTAGTAGATGTCTCTGCTATGCATTTGCTTCTAATAGAATTCCCATTCACTTTCCTTGAGCAAATCAAAACCGTTGTTGGAAAAAGTTCTTCAAAGACCAATGACCCAAATTACCTTTTCCCAAAGGAAAGAGGCATTCACAGTTTGGAAATCTGCCCCCAAACATACACGAGCAAATGAAGTGCACAGTAGCTCCTGATGAAATCCTGAGCTCTAGATGAGAGACTTCAAAGGCACTCAAACCCCCACCCTGTCTTGCACCCTCCCACACCACTTTGCTCAGTTTACCTTGGAGGTGCAGCATTCTCCCTCATTTGAATCCCATTAATTGATTTTATGTCTCATCAGCCATTCTGAAATCCCACGTTCCTTCAATATTAGAGGTCTAGCTCTGGTCTTGTTTCCTTCTCACATCACTTAGCATCTCTAATTTGAATCACCATTTAAATTCTCCAGTCCAGGTCCTATTTTTCTGTTATTCTGCTCTGCTCTTCTCCTCTCCCCTCTTTTCGAGGGCAGCTTTTAGTTTTGCACATGATTACATTCCTGTAAGGATGTGGTGAGTCCAACAGGCTTTGGTTACTCCTTGTAAGGCCTCGAAACCTGTCAGTGGTGAGAGAGGGATGCTGGCCTCCAATGTGTGGGAGAAACGACTCAAATTAAGCACATGACAAAAATTAGCAAAAGAAAAAAGGAAGCTTCAACACATGGAAGGAATTTTGGTGGAACAAATAAGATTTGCTGGGCCCTTCTCCTATGATTCAATGATTCTGTTGTTACACTGCAAGTTGCAGTAATGGAAAACAGAACAACAATTCGAAGGTGGGAGGTAAACTGAAAACAAAACAGTATGTTAATGTTACCTTGTAATGCACAAGAGGTGAGGGTTACATGTTTATGGCACATTAAAATGCATCACTCACTTGGTGGGATAAAATCCATCTTAAGAGCCTTTCATTCATTTTGTTTTCCTACATTGAAGGTATTAGCACAATTGTGCATTTTACAAAGTAATCCAAGATTTATCCAGAAGAAAAGATTGCTGTCCCTCTTTGTCCATCAGTCTTTAGATTGAGAGTCTGAGCAGCAGCTCAGCTCTGGAAAATATCTACGACAGGCTCAGGTTGCTGTAAACTCTGCTAACTCAAGGTTATGAAGGGAGCATGTCACCACATTTCCTGACAGGAGGGTCTCAGCTATGAATGCAGCTTTTAATTTTCTACAGCAGGGTTCATTAGCTTTCATTTGACTACAACTGAACCACTCACTCATTTACATGTCTCACCACCGTGTTAGGAATCCTTCAAACAGTTCTTGCTGAAAAGATTTGGCTGTGCCAGGGAAAGACACTAGACTGCAATCAGACCTTTCACCTCAAAAGCAAAGGTTTCTAGCTGTGAGAGGAGGAATAGTTAAAAAAAATAAATCATTGGGCACTAAAGACAAAGGCACTAACGAGGCACTGGAGAAAGCTGGGTGTTCCCCTTAGGAGGGATCCCAAGTGCATCCAGTTCCAAAAGGATCAAAATATCAAGTGACATGGCTGAGAAAGCAAATGAAAATAGTTCAGTGGTAGTACTATGGTTTTCTCTTTCTTAATATCTAGGCTGGCATTGCTATTTTGAGAGACTGGAAAGACAATTTTAGAAAGATTCAGGTTAGCCATTCTTATCCTGTTGTGTTTGCCCAGAGCTGAGACCTCAGCAGGTCACTGTGTTTGGTGCCCTGGAAGCAGCTCCTCCCCAAGTTCATTACACTCCACTGATCTGAGTGTGCCACAGTCCAGTGTCTATTCCTGGCTTTCCTATTGCGTTCCCAAGGCACTAAATGTGCAGCACACACCCCTCCTGGCAGGAAAGAAAGGTGGTAATGAAAGCAGAAGAGCACAGGGCTCTGAGTGCCTGAAGAACCTTTCATCTTCATCTGGGAGATAGGCACACAAGACAAACCAACAAATCATGCTCTGAACACGGTCTCTTGCCTCTCAATCCTTCCTAATGATTTCTCTCACTCCATAGTGCCTGGACAGTCAGCTCAGACTTGTTCTGAATTTGGACGAGGGTTTGAGGGAATGGACACATTTTCTTGTACTTCATGGTGCCTTCAGCTTCCATTTAAGACTGAAGAACCTACAGAGAGCCCACTTAGCTCACCTCACCCAGTGAAGCCTACAAAGGCTTTTCCATTGACCTCATAAGAAGCTGCATCAGCCCTATAGGAAAGGCTTCAGCAGTGCAAATATAATTTCTTGCCATGATTGTACTTGGTTTGCCAGAGAGATTAATTCCAGACATGGTGGGTTACAGTCAAAATTTGGATTTCCACCGCACCCACGCAAAATGAATGGGAAGAGGTTTCCTCCTGTTCCCCTTCCCTGCCACCTGCAAGAGGACAGAACTTGAACTCACACAGACACAGTTATATAAACCAACATTCCAGTTAATAGTTACTTTGGAAATTCCCAAGCCATGAGCTGTCCTGCAATCTAGAAACTGTGGTTTCCAGACATGAGCTAAATCCCAAACCACTGCACAGGGAGTCATTGCAAACATTTCTGTGTCATTGTTTCAAAACAAAGCTTGTAATATTTTAATGCCATGACCACAAGAGCTCATCTGCTGCAGCATGTAAGGACTATGCAGTGAGTTAGGGAAGCAATCCCGCTTCCAATTCATGGACAAGTCCACAGTCTGTCAGGAATACTGGGAAAAGAGTGCCACAGTGGGACAGCTACTGGCTCACCTGAAGCAGTAACAATAAATATGCTTTTTTCCTGCATTTCACCTTCTTAGAGAGTTTCGTCTCCACTGTTAAAGAAGAGCAAGTTCCATTTGGTTATCTGGAGTAACATCCACCTGAGACAAAGGCTGCTCCTGTCATTTGGCTCCCACCTTTCATTCTCCTGTAACTCAGTGAACTCCCAGATTTCTTTGCAGGAATTCCTTTCCTGATATGCTCTCTCAACAACTGGCTCCCTAAACTGTGACCTTGAGAAGCAAGGAAATGATGACACTGTGCATGGCCATTTGAAATCTGAAGGGTGAAATTACCACCTCTATATTCTGTTGCCTGTGGATTATTCCTAGTTTAATTCAGGAAAATCCAGAACTCTGCAAAAGCAATACATCAAGGTAAAAATGGGAGGGCCAGAAATTAATCCAAGAACAATTATTTTGTCTGTTCTTTTCTGAAGTAATAAAACTAAAATTTTCTCACATGTAATTCCACAGGAGAATGCAGATGTCTGCAAAAGTAAAAATACCCAAGTATTTCAACCCGCAAAGATTCCAGGAAAGTGACAAGAGTTTGACTGAGTCAGGTTAACACAACTATTAACTTTCTGAAGTTTCAGGACATACAGAGAATTCCAAATTTTGCTTGATCAGCTGAAACAATTTAGAAAGTAAGTTTCTCTAATTTTATTGCCACAGCTTAAGCGAAGAATTTCATGTCAACATGAAATAGAGATATAGCTCTATAATAGAAGACATTCTGAGTCCTCCTCCATGGCTTTCCTAGTAAGGTGATACGAGCCTGGGAGAACAAGGCATCTTTCAACTTTATAGAAATCCGGAGGTTAAAAGAATGCTAAAGATTTAAAATAGATTCAGGAAAAAAGCGACCTGAAACAGAAGCTTTACTTGTTTTCACATTAAAGCTGCTTTTCTCACTTTCCCCTCCCTAGGTTAGTTCTTCCAGATCAGTTTGCAAAGCTGAATTAATTTTTCTGCAGGGCAACGCTTCCAACTTACACCTTATAGATTTTATAGATTTTATGTGCTTACATATTGAAACGTTTCAAAGACCTCTTATGGCATTTTGTCATCCATACTGGGATGTTTGTGTCCAAGCAATTAGGATCTGCTTGGAGGGGATGGATACTTCTGGTTCATTTGTTAACCACAGAAACTCTCCAGCAGGTAAGTTAAAGACTGAATATTGCACAGTCCAAGTAGAGCTACAGAAAATGACATTTGTAACAATTTGCATGGGGCACTGGGGAGAGCCTTATATAAGTAATGCCCCCCGTAAAAATACAGCACAAATTTAAGAAAGTAGATTTTAGCAAGTAAGATCATCCTTAAGGAAGCTTTTGCTGACTGTGCACAGGCTCTTGGGGATGGATGTGGTTGACCAGTAAGCCAGTCCAGTCCCTGACAATTGTCCCTGCTTGGAATCTGCAACTATTTAGTTCTCCTTCTACAAAAATGACAAAAATGCTTTAAAGCTGGAGACCAGAATAAAACCATGTAGGTTTCTACAGAGAAAGTGTGTTTTGGGGGATCCTTTGATATGCTGTTTATTGTTGCAAGCAGTTGTAAACCACAGTCTATTTTGGTTGCTGCTCTGATCCGAGTTGCACATCTGGCTGTCAGGGTTAGTGTCAGCTTGGTGGGGGACTTCTCCAGAGATCTGTGCAGGGGAAATATGTGTGTTCTGCACCATGGTGTGCAGCTCTGGGATTTCTGTCTTTCACCTCTCAACCTTACTCTGAAGGCTCCCAAGTAAAGCACAGTGGCTCTGTAATGATATCCAAGGTTTCCAGCTGAGCCCAAAGCTCCCTAGTACTCCCAAAACTTCCAGAAAAGCATGTTTTTGTTAACCACTTTGACCAAAACCTTATTTGTTTGCCATGTTCAATAAAATAGTGTATTTTAGTGGTCAGTCCCACTGTTGTGTCCCCACAGGTCCTTGGAAATAGAGGATGCATGAAGGGACTTGGGAGTGTCTGAAGATCAGTGAGCCTACTGTGCCTTATTTAACCTTTTGCTGGTAAACGAGGAGGTAACAGAAGAGGGAGACAGGAAGAGATGACATGTTCCACAGCATCCCAAGCACCTCTGCTTTCAAGCTAGAAACAAAACAAGGGAAAGCCAGAAGTTTGTCTGTCTCAGCATGTCAGAAGCTGTACATTCTTACACCTCACTCCCACTGCCGCCTCATTGGACAGCAGGAATCTCCTGCAAGCACTTATTCATATCATTGTCTGGGCTGAGCAGGTCGGCCTGGCCTGAAAACTGGGACACTCACTTGACATAGAGCTCAATTCTCCTACCAGAGAGATGTTCACTCAGTGACAAAAAACTGGAAGTTTGAGCACCAGTGTCCCTCACACAAGGATCTCTAAATTTCCATGGGAAAAGGCTGTGCCCCAAAAAACTCCCTGTCACAGGCAAAGGGGCCCAGNAAGGCTCCAGCCTACCTCACTCCCACTGCCGCCTCACTGGACAGCAGGAATCTCCTGCAACCACTTATTCATATCATTGTCTGGGCTGAGCAGGTCGGCCTGGCCTGAAAACTGGGACACTCACTTGACATAGAGCTCAATTCTCCTACCAGAGAGATGTTCACTCAGTGACAAAAAACTGGAAGTTTGAGCACCAGTGTCCCTCACACAAGGATCTCTAAATTTCCATGGGAAAAGGCTGTGCCCCAAAAAACTCCCTGTCACAGGCAAAGGGGCCCAGCCCAGGAGCAGGACAAGGGGAGCTGCATCCCAGAGATATCAAGAGCTATTTCTAGAGAAGTACTCACATACGTGAAGTCCAGAATTTAAATCTGAGCCCCCAGCTGGGAAACTCAGCTTAGGAAATCTGGAATGAAGGTTGCAAAGCTGGACATGACCTCTACCCTTCACATTGCTCCAAATTTCCTGAGCTCTCAGTGCTCCATGAAGGCCAGGCTCCACCTCTGTGTGCTCTGAGTACAGAGTCACTCTTGGAAACTCCTATGAAACCTAAGATGCTGATTTCTAAGGAGAACATTGTTGGTTTTGAAACCTGGGCTATTATATTCCTGTTTAATACATGCATTTGGAAAATAGAATTAGACCAAAAATGTATTTTGAATGTGCTTTGTTGAGTTTCGCAACTCCCTGCAAACCACACAATGTGTTTGGGGTTTGTAATACAAAATTTGACCTGATGATTGGTGAGGTAGAATACTTAATACATTGTGTATGCACAGATGAGCTGTAAATAGGCCCTTTCTTTCTTATGAAGGAGGGTTCTTAAGTGCTTGATACACTGTGGTATTTCCTTCTGTAAGGATTCATAATTCCTAAACTTTGGACTCTCTAAGTTAGAATGATCTCCTTATAGTACCAGTAAAAATTAATGTCTTATTCTATATTCAGATACAAAAAACAAAATTAAAAAAATGACACATTGTGAAAAATTTCAACAATGTATCTTGAAAGAAAACTATGGAAATGGCAGAGGACAGTGCCAGTACCAATGCCAGGGTGCAGGACACTCTAGACATCCTAAATTCTGTCCCATCAAGAGCAAAGAGAGAAAGAGTGCACAAGTCACCTCAGTTATGCTTTGGATACTCTGGTGAATGTGGTAGGAAGCTGGGCCTTGTTAAGAAACCTTTGAGTACAGATTTGCCATCCCTGTGGCAAGGAACCCCTCAGTATTTACCAATCTTGAAATCATGCATTAATTAGAGCCAGGTTAAGGTAAATTACGTATAATAGGATGTGTTAATAACATCTGCAATTGATGATGCACTTACATGTTTGCAAAAGATAGTGAAAGAAATGGAAAAAGAATTCTACTTAAATGACAAAACAGAACAGATGAAACCAAACTAAAGGGGTTTCCTACCCCTTTAGGTTGCTGCCAGTGACAAGAGAACCACCGAAACACACACAGATAAATCCCTTTGGTTCCCTCTGATCTATTGAACCTGTGTCTGCCTGATTGCCTTATTCCCTTAGATGAGTTTCCCAGGAATATTGCTGCTCAGGAGTGTTTTGCTGCGAGTTCACACTGAGAGACTCTTGGACAGCACAGAAACCTCACCATACAGCTTGGTCTTTGCATAAGGGGGGACCAGAAACAGGAACGAGCCAGTGTTCCCTCCAGCAATTAAACGTGCTCCTCTGCAGTTCTGATTCCCTTTGGAGACCTGCTGCTCACAGGAGGGGAAGGCTGGGGGCATTTTGATAACTTTTTGCACACTGTTTCCACTTTGGGATAGAAAAAGCACATGATAAACTGGAATATTTCTCCTCATTTCCAGTGAGGCTCCAAAGTGCAATCCTGCTGCTCTGAAGGACTGCAGTTCACTGCCACAACCTAAGACTGAGATGCTGGACAAAAAAAGGTCCAACTTCTTTTGATTTCTCAAGACAGGAACTGCACCCTTGGGAACTGAACATGGGATTAGGAGATGTGAAACATGAGTTAAAACCTGCATTCTAAATACATGTCTATTTAACTTTGGACACAGTATGTAAACAAACTAAACTAATAATGTTCAGGAGCTAAGGAAGCCAAAATGTAGTTCAGTTCCCAGAGGGATGCTACAGTACATCCATCAGACCATTCCCAAGACAGATTAGCCATGTCTCATTACCAGCCTCAGGGAACTCTTCTAATGAATAAACCAAAGTCAGACTCAATTTCCCACTCACTAAGGACCACAGAGGGGGAAACTTAACTTAAACCTTCACCTCATCACCAACAGAGCTGAAGTCAGAGCTGAAGTCACACTGCCTTTCAGCTGGCATCTGCTGCCAGGAGAAGCTCATTTTTCCAGTGGAAACAGGACAAGTTCCTGGACCACACAGTAAGTGACTCACCAAAACAGCAAAGTATTCCACATGCTGATGACTTGGTCACCACCATTTTGGCAGTCCTTCTGCCAAAGAAACTACAGGCAATTTAAAACAAGTGCATGAGTGGTGCTCTTTTCGTCCAGCATCAGTATGGAGAGACAGTTCCTTCAGGACAAGTGTTATTTAAACACAGGTGGTACCTTCTGGTCTGAAGTCAGTGCTCAGGTTTTATCACTGCTCGTCAGGAATTTGACAGCTTATATAGATACGAGTGTTTTTTATATGTAAAATACTCTAATCAAAGCCAGATAAACAAAACCCTATTTGTGAAAGCAAAATGCAGTAGAGAAGTGGTTTTCTATACAGTTCCATTCCACAGTTCCCTCAAAATATAGAGTACTTTTCTTTCCTTTTGGTCTCAAAAACTGTGGATGAATAACATTTTATGCTCTCAAAAAATAATCACAGTTACTTCATGAAAGATGAAGAGGGTTTCTTATTCAATTTCAACTATTTGCCCCAAAAAAGCAGAACATACTTGTATGAAGTAACAGCTCACTAGAGAGTTTTGGAATGGGAAGCCTTTCCCTCCCTCTCTGCCAACCCAAGAGACATGTTGCTATGAAATGAGTTCTGCCTATCCTAACAGCAATGTAAACCCCCCAAAATACAGCTCCTTCAGCTGTTTTTATGCTATAACAAACAGAAATTACAGACACAAAAAAATCCCAAACCCAACTCTTTTAAATATAAACCGATGTACCATCAGGCTTAGGATTTGTATTTTCATAGAAAGTTGCAAAACGAGTGTTACAAGGAACTTTATTTTCTACCCAGGAGTTTTCCCATCTGTGAAATTCAAGAAATAGAAACACTTAACAGTGGCAACAGGATATCTGTCAGCCCAAGATGAGCACATGGTAAAGCATCTTCATTCAATACCATTTAAGTGCAATGTGATAGACTTCACTAACTTGTAATAGTCCCACTGGCTCAGTAACCACCTGTACAGCCAGACCTGTTGGTGCTGAGGAGCAACTGCTAAGCAGAAACCAACAATCCCATTTTGGCACCAAAACCTAGGGACAATATTTATCCCAAGGAATACCACTTGGCCAGTGATTAAATTGCTTTGCAAAAAAAGCTGTTGCAAAAATTAGCATGAGATGATGACAGGGAAATGAAGAAAGGTCCAAATAAATAATATTTCCTGAAGCAGGGGAAATTTTAACTTTCCCTACATCAGAACTACTTCAGCAACATTTTTAGCTAAGAGAACAGATGTGTTAAGTAAGTCTCAAATTAGAATGGAACCTCATTCACTCCATCAATTCTTTTTCCCCTCCAGTTCAGCTTTACCACCATAGGATGTTACTTTTGCAATGTAACAAAATGCAAGCAAAAGCATGATTGAGACACTGCCAAGACTAGCAAAGTTCAATGAATCCTGAAGCTTTTTCTCATCCAATTCCAGTTTATAAATGGCCAAGTTTTTTCAAATTTTATGGGCCATTTGGAGGCCTAAGACAATTTATGTCCTTAGAATTACATGAGATTTTTAAAGTCCATTTTCATGACAATACCAAAAATGCATAAAATTTATGCTTAACAAAGCTCCTCATACCCAGTTATATTAGCAAAATCAACAAGGGCAGGTGTCTTTCACACATCCTAATACTTGGTACAGTTTCATTGCTCTACAATGCATTTAGGCATTTTTAATGTTCTCTTCCTGACCTCCTCTCCATCTCAGCAGAGGAGCTGTGAGTAAGGCCCGCTCAGGGTACAGTAAGAAATGACCTGAACATTTCTCCAAACCACAAGCCAAAATGCCTGTGGCTTGACAAAGTCTGGTTAATACTTTTTTCCAGGTTTTGACTCACACTGGAAGTAAAAGTGACAAAACCTCTACTGAGAGAAGTCCTTTCTTTCAAGGTTCCCTTTCTGATTTTGCACAGGTGTGAGTTTCAGATTGCTTGGCTATCCCACACACCCAAGAGTTTGTGGAACACAGCAAACAGCACAGGGCACACCTTGTTTCTCCTGCACTCTGCACTGGTCCCAAAGGGGTTGAAATCCTCAGCTCTAAAGCACGTGATGGCACAGTTTGTGTGCATCACTCAGCACAGGCTCACACTGAAAATTCTCAAACACCTCAACAGAACAGGAGTTTAGTTTTATGCTGAACTGGTAGTTCAGTTTCATGCTAAAATCAACAGCCAGAATGGAGTTCACATTTTTGTTTTTCAGGCATGTCCCTCCTTTCCCTAATGAATATTCTCCCTTGATGACTTGTTTTTGCTCTGAATTCCAGTAATTTTGGTTAAAGAAATTGCAGTAGGTAAGTCTGAAGAAGCCTAGTTCAGGCAAGCATGTTATTTATTGGCATGAGGGTGCCACCTATTGTCATGACAACTGATGTGAGAAAATCTTCAGTGGGCTTATTTGGAAAACATTCCCCTGTTCATTCCTTCTTTAGATCACTTTAAATCCTTTGGATGATTCTGCTATGGGAAAATTATGCTTCTGTCTAACATACATAGTCTGTACACATATGGATCCCTTCTTCCACTATGTCTTAATGCTGTGGAATATGGAGATAGAAGCTTGGATTGTGCCACTACAATTACATTTTCATATCTGACTTTGCTGCTCTGCTATATTCATTATTAGGATAAAAAACAAAGTCCCCAAAGCACCTGCATTTAGGGTATTTCAGCATAAACATATGTATTTGGCAAAAACATACCTAGCATTTCACATTTTTCCTGATTACTGAAGTTTTAACACTAAAAACTGGTTCAATATGTAAATTCTATGAGGTACCTAGTTTGGTGGAGGCAGGGGGGTCAGGGTTAGCAGTGGGAATAGCAAGAGAACAGTTCTACTGAAAACCCTGAAAAAAGCATCACTACTCCACTTCCAGGATTTTCAAGTGCTTCCCAAAAGTACTGTCCCATTTCTTTGACCACCAGCAGCCTTTGTAACCATGCAAAGTGTAGTTCTCAGCTCGAAAAGTGATGACAGCTTTCTTTAGTGCTGACACAATAATAACAAAAACAACTTACAAGCTTTGCTTTGCCCTTTAGCTTTGAACTTGAAGACGAGGTTGCAGCAGCTCAAACCATTAAATATTACATATGGAAATTGCTCCTAACTATGGAGGGAAGCTAAAAGTTGTATAAACCAGTGCAAGGTATGAAGTGCAAGCTCCAGTACTTCACTTTTGTGAACACTCACCTTTATACAATGATCTTCAATAGCAGATAACGAAGCATCAGGAGTCAGACCCAGCTGCTGCTGCCAACAGGAAAGAAGCACCTCTTTCTAGGCCTACTAATTTTGGAGGCCTTTGTGTTGACAAGACGTAGACAGAATAAACAATGTACTGTGCATCAACAGATCAATATTTGCTCATTTTGGGGTTTTTGTTTGGTTGGGTTTTGTTGTGTGGGGTTTTTTTTTCTTTCAGTAGATCTTTGGGAGCTGCAAAAGCACCAAGACACCACAAACCTGGCCCATCATATAAAACATACTCACCTAAGATATTCCATGCTTCTGACATTCTTCAGAGCTATCAGGATACAGATGGACAACTGTCTCAGAGCATTTGTTTGATTTGGTATAGATTCTGGTTAGGTTTGAGTTTTCAGCTTAAGGCTTTTGGGTTTTCCTATCCCAAAGAAAACTTACCAAATCCGGAGAGATGCAGCGCTGTCTTTTCCTGGGTGTACAGGTAGAGAAAAACAGACCATCATCAACCTGAAAAACATAAAAAACACATTCTAGCTGAAGATCATTTGAGTAGACATGACAGTAAAAGAACACAGCAACTTCAGTAGTTCTACAATATTAGTATTTTCTGGCAGCAAATGTTTCAGCAGGAGTTTCTCTGCCAGAACTGCTCTGCAGCTCTCGTGGTACTGAAACCTGCAAGAAGGACATGGCAAGTCCATAGGACTCAAAACAAACAAGCCCTGTGTCAGCACTTCTGGCACTCAGAGTCCTGGGCTCCCCACATGCCATGAATCATCTTCTCTCCCGAGCTGGTACACCAAGTCCTGTCCCCTCAAAGCCAGCTGGAACTGGTGCAGCTTATTGATAAGCCATAACAATTCCTACCTGTGAACTATGGCATTTTCTTCACATATACTGGCAGATGAAACACAAAGTGAGTCTGGGACAAGACCCACTTCACAGTTTGGAGAATATTTCCAAGGCATTAAAGAAAAACCCTTCATTTGTTTTGACTCAGCAGCAGCAAACACACATTTCCTCAGCTGGTAACACCTTCAATGAACTTGCTGACTTGTCACAGATCAGCACATTAGATTAAAGGTCTTTTTATTTGTATCTGAAATGACTGAGTTTAATAAGAGGACCTGTTCCTACTAACACACCACAACCTCTAGTTTGAGCAACTAGTGGGACTCCTGAAGGCAATGCCAAAGCACACATCCTCACTGGACAAGCCACATTGCTTCTTTGCAACCACCTCCCCACAAATAAAACAGGGATTAGAATAATCAGACTGAGAACTTTGTCTTGGTTCCTGCCAATAGATAAGCTCTGGGTGTGCTCTGAGAAGTCACAAATGGATCTGTTTTTAAACCTTAATAAAATAAGAGTTTGTCTCTGAAATTAACCCTTCAGAGGGGTTTCCAGGTTAAGAAAGGAAACTCTAATACTTTGGGCCTTATCTCTCAGCACCTTTTGAGAGGTCTGTACCCAGGTAACAAGTTTCATGTTGTCTTCACAGGGAGACTCAACTGGCTGCATGTTCAACAAATATAGTCACAGAGGTCCAGACTCCACAGCTTTTATAAAAGGGTCACTAGTTTTTTTAAAACAGCATTCTGCATTTAGGTTTTTAAATTAATAAAGGTATATCAGCAAAACAAATAAAACTGGAATTTAACCTGGCACAGGTGGATCCACCTTGCTGAACTATGGAGTTGTAACACTGAAAGTGTATGTTGTATGTGCAGAGAACACCCTAAAGCTGGGCTCAGTGGTAAAGCTATATATAAAGTCCCAACAGCACAAGGTGCTTGCTCAGATGGACAGAAAATGCATTAAAACCTTTGCTTTAGGACACTTTCCCTCTGTAGTATGCCTGGCTACTTCACTCCCACCACCCAGAAAACCACACATCCTTTCAACAAAATTAAATATTCTTGGTGCTGCAGCTTATAATTAGCAAAAACACTGAGGGAAAGAAAAAAAACTCAAAACCAAAATAAATCTAACCAGCAGCACTTGGTAAGAGATCCATATTTATTTAGCATTCCCTCTTCTGGCAGCTAAATGCATGTTATTGTCAGGTAGTGTCAATGTATGTTTTGCTTTATCAGTTCTGCCAGATCTTTCTTTTCCCCACTCTAAATTCCATTTTCCTCTTCAAGAGAGCACGGAAAAAAACCACACCAAGAAAGCAAACATGGACTCTGGGTCTCACACAACATTTCCACCCCTTGACATTCCACATGCAGTTGTATATGATTGGGTTTCCGTTTGCACTTAAAACTATTTTCTTGGCAAAGACAAGCCTGGAGCTGGCTAGTGAAAAATCTCTCCTCTGCTCTATTTTGCCCACCTACTTGCTTCCAAAAGCCAAAAATCACAATGTGATGCACAAAGGGCACACTCAGTGGCTCCAAGTATCCTACCTTAATTTCTTTGCACTGCACGTTCTCCCTTGAGGCTGAGCATGCACATCAATCCCCCTCCTTGTCTGCTCTTCCTGCTCTCCTGCCATGGCAGCATGACTGACACCAGCCATTGTCCACTCCAAACTGAACAGACATGAAATGACACCAGAAAGATGCCTCTGTCCAACATTTCTAACCAGGGAGGGGAAAAGAATGGTCTTATTCTTACCCTAATTCCCGACTGAGAATGTGACCACAACATGTCTGAAAATATGACCACAGCTTGTCTCTCATATAAATATCACTTGAGAGCTGAAAGCCACCTGGCTGGAAGCCACCTGGCCAAGGACCTTTTGCAGCTAAAGAACTAGGAATAGTTGTAAATGCTAAAAATGTAATAATAATCAATGGAACTGCACAATGCCTAAGTAGGAGCTGTAATAAAATCCTGAGCTCTCTATTGCCAGTTCCTTCATTTCTGGTGCAATAGCCATGCTCTGTGCTCCTTCCATGCCTGTGTGCAGCAATCTGACACAGGAGGAGGGTTGCTCAAGTTTACCTTTGCTGCACTTACTCCATGTCTTGGAAGTCAACACCCAGCCTATGTGTCAGGGGTGTCCTCAGAGCAGGGCCAGGGAGCACAAGGAGGAAAGGAGGGAACAGATAGCCCAATATGGATGACCGTGGGGCAGAACAAACATTCCCACTGGGATGTCTGACCTGGCTGATTCTCCTGACTGGTGGCACACAGAAAACCTGCGTGCTGTCCATAAAATTGATCATTTTCCCTTCATAAACTGGAAGTAAGTTCTAGGAGAAAGGTACAGAGGCAGAGCTCCATACCAATGTCAGTCCTAATTTTAGTAAAGTCTTTGTTGGTGCTACTCACTGGACATCCTCCAACGCTACTTAAGAGAGCAGCAATCCTTCTTTTGCCATGCCCAGGTGTTCACTGGGGCTCAAAACTCACATAACACCAAGAAGAAGCATCCACACTGGCTCTGATTTCTGCTGCTCCCCAAGACAGTCATACAAATGAATCAAACTGGAGGTAGAAGAAGCCCACTTGGCAAAATCCCCAGTGACTCTCATTAGGTATATTACAACCTTGCAAAACATTATAAATTTTCTTCACATAAACAGTGAATAATCTGCTTAGCAATAATAACAAGAAACGTAAATACTTCCTTAGCCAAAGGCAGACTAATACGAAGCTGGCAAACCCATCTCCCCACCTTAGTTTGGGAATGGCTAAAGCAGTGTAAGAGTGTAACACCAGTGGATAAAGCCTGTAGCATGCTGTACAGCCAAGAAGTAATATTTGAATTCATGTGGGGAAACATTTTTGTGTGTTGTAGAGACCAAAACTCAGCTTTAAAGCCCCACGGGAGAGCTGATCTGGAAAGGCTGTATAATTCTGTCTTGGTTGCCTCATGGAGCTGGAGTACAAACAGGTGACATATTGTGTATCCTGGACTTCTCTCTGGAAAACTGGGCTCTGAACCACAAACATTTGTACACAGTCTCACCCCCTCACTAGGGCCATCATCTGTTTAAAAAACATAAGTGCAGGAAATTCAGTGTGACAGGAGGATTGTCACACTCATGGCTTTTGCTACTTATTCTGAAACAGGGAGAGCATTTTCTAAAAAAAAATAAAATTAAAAAATAAATGTAAATACTAAGGAAAGAAAGCCTCAGCTTCTGGATTTTGAGAATTTCAGTTTCCTTTTCTTTTAGCTTCTAGTCCACAGAATTACAGAGCAAAACCTGGAAACATGAACCCTAAGTTATTTTTGCTTAAAGCTATTTTACTATATGACTGCCTCTACTTTTGAAACCTTAGCCATAATATTGTAGGCAGCAGCTTGGGATTTAAGAACCACTAGAAATAACTAGATAGTAGATTGCTCCCCTGTATGTACCATAGGTTATTATCGAAACACTATCTTTAACCAATCCAGGTATTATTTTTTATGCAGTATTTTTTGTGCCTCGAAAACAGATAAAAAACAGATACAATGACAGAAAGAATTACTCCTAAAGACAAACATAATTCTCCTGGGGAATTCTGTGTTTGCTCGAGTGCTTTATACACTTAGAGCAGCCAGTTCAAATTGTTTTACATATATACACCTGCATTAGCAAGTAATCTGGATGTTATTCAAGTCAGAGAAGCACACTCAGTGCTGACTGACAGTCCAGTTTTCATTTAGTTTTGTTTTCTCGTGGCCATTTGCCCCGTGTGAATTGCAAGCCATACACAGAGAGAACATTAGTTTAAAGTACAGCAATTATCTCCAGATTTTTAACATCCCCTGTGGCTCAGCAAACAAAATGACTCTGTGCTGGTAGTCTGGCATCCCCTGGATTTTGCAGTTTGTAGGAAGTACATTGCATCCTTCTCCAGAAAGTACCAAACTAATGACCTTGCCTGCTTGTTCCTGCCAAGTAGTAGTTGGCAAGTGAGGGACACGCTTCAGTGAGCAGTGCCTTTTACTGATGACATTTTTACCCTTAAAGTGACATTTTTTACATTAATTTAGTTGACCAAACAAATCCATATGGGAACAAGAACATCAGTTTGTGTGTTTCAGCACAACATCACAGTACACAGGGTCCCGCACATACAGATCCAAGCAATAGCAGAAACCAGAGCTACCTCTGGAGGTTCTCACTTCATGCCTCAATCTTGTAAGCAGCATTTAAAAACTAGTCAGCAAAACATTTCTATTGATGAGTTAATTTCCTGGTGTTGTAATAAGACGAATTTGCAGATGACACCAAGCTGAGTGGTGTGGTTGACACACCTGAAGGACAGGATGCCATCCAGAGGGTCCTGGATAAGTTGTCCTTGGGTTTAACAAGACCAAGTGCTGGTGCTGCACCTGGGTCAGAGCAAGTGCTGGTATCAGTGCAGGCTGGCAGATGAAGAGATGGAGAGCAGTCCTACAGAGAAGGACTTGGGGGTGTTGGTGGATGGACATGAGCCAGCCATGTGGGCTCAAAGCCCTGAACCCAACTGTGTCCTGTGCTCATCCCCAGCACCCAGACAGCAGGGGAGGGGCAGATTCTGTCCCTCCACTCCACTCTGGTGAGGCCCCACCTGCAGAGCTGCCTCCAGCTCTGGGGTTCCCAGCACAGGAAGGACATGGACCTGCTGGGGCAAGTCCAGAGAAGATCACCAAGATGATCAAGAGCAAGATGGAGCAGCTCTGCTATGAGGAAAGGCTGAGAGAACTGGGATTGTTCAGTCTGGAAAGGAGAAGGTTTTGGGCTGACCTAATTGTGGTCTTCCAGTACCTGAAGGGAGCCTGCAGTAAAGATGGAAAGAGACTATTTACAAGTGCCTGGAGTGACAGGACAGGGGGAATGGCTTCAAACTGGCAGAGTAGGTTTAGATGAAATATTGGGAAGAAATTGTCTACTGTAAGGGTGGTGAGGCCCTGGCACAGTCTGCCCAGAGAAGTCATGGATGCCCAGTCCCTGGAAATGTTCAAGGTCAGGTTGGACAGAGCTTGGGAGCAACCTGGTCTAGTGGAAGGAGTCCCTGCCCATGGCAGGTGGATTGGAACAAAATGATCTTCAAGGTCTCTTCCAACCCAAACCATTCTATGACTCTACAATACTTTTTTAAACCACAGAAAGGGAATCACAGCCTGTGTGCAAAGGTATTTTTGAGATACCTGTGGGACACTGTGAACCCCACCCTACACAGGCCTATGCCAGAGCAGTGTCAGCAGCAGGTGGATTAGCTGCTTCCCATGGCTTTAAGCCCACTGTGCAATGGACTGACAGGACTTAAGGTTGAGATACCACAAGCTGCAAGAGTCTCTCCAGGTCAGGGGGCAGAGATAAAACCTCACTGAGCAAACACCTTCTGATGCTTTAGGACTTCCTCACTCCAGACGTGTTCCTGCAGGACACCTCACTAGGGATTACCAACATCTCTCATAGCTATGAACAAGAATACCTGTCTACAGCCCCTGTGTGTATATCAAAGTCCCATTTTTCACATGCTCACACCAGCTTTAACAGGCTCTACCACTCATGGGAAGTCTCACTGTAATTGATTTGGTATTTTCTCTAAATCCTCCAGCATTTGAAAAAGATGGTTATCTGAGCTTTCCTTTCTGAAGCTCCACCTTGAAATTAAAGTATATTCTCAAATTTAGAAGTATTTAGATGGGAGAAAAAATCTCGTGCTAATTTGGACCTGAACCCTGCAACTGCTTTCACATCTGCTTGTCTTTACTAGCGTACCATTCCCTGGAATGAGCGGATTGCAGCGAGCTGGTATCAGGGGCAGCAAGCTGAAGCCTGCTTCAAACAGTCTGCAGGATCAGGGCTTTCTCCTCCTGGAATGCACCATTGTAAAGGAGCACAGTTTTCAAATAAGGCATCTGCATTCAGACATTGACACTCACTGGAGACTCTTAAATGCTTCTTTTATGTAACTAAAGGTCAAACTGAACCTCCGAATGTGGAATTTCTGACATCCAATTAAGTAGCCAGCATTAAAAATTGGGCCAGTGTTTAATTATGTCTGGAGAATACATGAGTTCAGCTGAGACAATTCACACTCACCTCATGTGTTTCTCAGTGTTTTCGATGGTGGAACTGGATATATATTCTTTTGCTCCACAGATGCACTGGATCGAGGTTGAGCTTGTTACATATAAAAAATAAATCAGCTCACATTTCCTTGACTTCATTTTTCCAGCTTTGTCATTCTGTCTAGGAGCACACTGCACGGTCAAGCCAGGCATGGCTATGCATGTTAATAACCCTTGGAAAACTAGGGATACTTCTGTGCAAATCCTTTTTATTTTTTCCATATAAATAGTCAAAGTGCACCTGGTTAAAGATACTTTTCTCTCCCTATTTTCTTTTTTTTTTTACTAAAGCCTGTGTTTCAAAAACCCAAAGTGGAACCACAACTGTGGTGCTGCTTTTCAAATCAAAAGGACAGCACAGTCTTCACAGGATATGGCTCCCAGCCAGTTGTTTAATGCTTGTAGGTCAATATACAACCAACCCAGCTCCTGCTGCCTAATTGACAAACCACATATCAGGCACAGGAAGGTTAACAACTGTGCTTTCTTTCACCTAAGATCCTCTGTTGAGTCTCTGGGCCCTCAGCCCCCTTTTATTTTATCATTCACAAATATCTACTGTGAGCTCCCTCCAGGCAAACAGACTAACTGCATGCCTGGAAAAAAATGAGAGCCCTGGTAAGCAGTGAGTGTCTGGTCACTCAGGAGCCAAGCTAGCTGTTCATCATGTTCCTCAGTTCCAGTCTGCCAAAGAGCTTTAGACCCACTGCTCCCAGTGTAAATTATTTGTGGATGAATGAACCAGGAAGAATTTCCTCCAAAATATTTCTGATTAATGGAGTCATGACACCAAATGTCAATGCATCACCAAACAGCCTTGATACAATCCAGTTACCTACTCCAGCTTGTTTGTCAATTGTCAGTGTTTTAAGGTATCTCTTTGCAAAAACAAATGTTAAAAGGTTTTGCACAAAAATGTTCCCAAAACAGCAACAAAGAAGTAGCCTTCCTTTTATCATGTTGTTCATTTGTGGGGGGGGTTTTTCTGGTATTATTCCCTGCCTATTTAAAGGAAACAAACCTACCTGTAAGGAAGTTTTTCTGGAGGGGGACACCTGGTAAGAGCAGAGAACACAAATATTGACCAGGACCCCATGCCTGCTACTGCCCAGGAAAAACACCTGATAATTTCAAACCCTCTGCCCCTCCACATCATGGCAGTCACATATAAGGGAAAGCCATGGACAATACCAGACCTCAGCCAACACTGCAATAACTTGGGATAATGGGATATGTCTCAGACTAGATATATCAGCAATAAAGGGGCACAAGAAGCTACTAAAATTATTCCACTCAATATTCCTGTCCAGATTCCTGGGGATACTGCACCTCCTACATCATAATAGTAATACCTTGTTCTTTGCTCTCATGAAGCTGCACTGAAGTCCAGTAATGCTGAGCACGAAGTTTTCAACTCTGTAGCCACAAGACACTGTTACAGTGACATAAACCCATCTCTGTGCTGCTCCAGTAATGCTGAATGGATGACTGTCATCTGGAAAAGAAATAATCTGGTGAACACCAAGAGTTTGTTCTGAGTAGAACATGCATCCAGTTACTCCTTGTGTTGCACAGACTTCATGATTCTTAGTCCCTCAGGGCTGAGTGCTCATTGTCTGAGTGGCTTCTCCTTAGGAGGAGACACTGAGGAGCTCCATTAGCAGCACACACAGCTGTTTGCACCCACTTTTATTAGCCAGGAGAGACATGTTGTTGTTCTACCAGCTGTTGCTTTCAGTGTCTTAGGTGTTACTGACCTTTCCTGTGTTTCATGTGCTGAGCTTTAGTGTGAGGTCTGTGCCCATCAAATAGTCTCAAAGTGATTGACTTACCTGCCCCATCTGTCTCTCATACAAGATGTGGACAGTTTTGCAGGGATGCAGAGTTTGGACCTGTAGTTCTGTTACCTGAAGTGAAATAACCTTCCCTGTATTGTTTGTGAAAAGAAGATCCCTCTAAGGATTCCTTATTGGCATTAGTGTTTGCACTACTGCAGGAAGAAATCAGAATGGCTCTGTGTCATCGTTCCATCCACTTCTTTCAGGCAAAACAATCAATTTCTTACCCTCAAAGGTTTTTGAAGAACATTTTGAGGATATAACCTTTCAGTAAGGCCCTCCTCATGTGCACAGCACAGGTGTGAATGTGTAACAAAGCAACAGCAGTAAATCAACCCATGCAAAATAAAGCAAAAGCAGATACAACACTACAAGATCAGCCAAAACCAATAAATACTCCTGTTCAAACATTTGCTGAGAACTTGTGACATGCAGAACACAAGAGAGACAGACAACAGAAGTTGGGCTTTCTGTCTAAGTGTTTCCTTTACTCAAGGGACAAACCCTTGCCTGTTTGATCTCTCTGCTACCCCCACAATTCCCATCTTTTTGACAGTGCATAGAATGGAATCTTTAACAAGGTCAGCACAGTACAAAGGGCACTGATACAGGAGCTCCAACTTTAGGTCACAAAGATTTCTGGCAGAAAAATTACTTCAGCTTTGGAAACGTGCATGTACCTTCAAAGATTTGAGGGCCAGTTGCTGTTTCTGCATGTTTGTTTCTTTTCCTTCTGTGACATTGAGAAATGCAATTCCTCCTATGAAGAGGGGGAAATTCCAGTATCCATCATTTTGAAGGATTACAGTCAGTGCCATTAACTTGTGAATGCAGCTCTAGTCTAAATTACATTTTCTCTTAGGGCACTCTGAAAGTGAAACTGAGCATGAGACTTGAAATTAAACTGGATTGGGAACAGAAGGCCTGGGAAACTTCCCCCTTTCCATAAAGTCGCTGGAGCCATTTTACTTTGCAACAGAACTGTATAATATATTTCCATTGGCCTGGAAGACAAAGCTCAGTTTGTTTGAGTTGCTTGGAGAAACTGAATTGTTACAATTTACAAAGTTAAGTGAGAAGTTTCTTTTGAGTTTGATGCTCAAAAGCCAGTTTTCACCTCCCTTAGTTTACTTTTTCAGGTCTTCATATACTTCTGAGCAATTCCATCTGCATAAAGCTGTGCTGGTTTTCTTCAGAATTAATCAGGTAGAATTGTCACATCTATTTCTGCACACATGCAGGGCCTAATACCTTTTTCCATCTTTGACATTTTTTCACAGAACTAAGATTAAAACCTGGAAGTTCCATTTTTAAAATAAATTGCAGACAAGATTTTCAGAAGTGCCTCTGCTGCCACAGAAATAAACACTCAAAAACTCAATCTTCCTTTCCTGTACTTACGAGCAAGCCCATGAAAATGTAAGCTGATGCACTGTTATCTTCTCTAACCTGTAGACAGCTTGAAAAGATGTCTGAGGGAGGTGAACTCCTCTCTCTCATCCTGGTGGAGTAAATCTGAAACCAGAGGTTGACAGTCTTTATTTTAATTTAATTGTTAACACTTCCACAGCTGAGGATGTCAGCAGAAATGCTCTGCTGAACTTCTGCAGTCTCCTGTTTTTTCAGCAGTGCTATAAAAAAAATTAAAATAAAATCCTATGATGTACCCAAACTCTCAAATCAGACAGGAAATAAAAATGACTGAAGACATTTTATTTGAAGCTCTTTCGGTTGAAACCAAGTTTGAGATTTATGAAAGCATAAAGCAGGATTTGGGGGGATATTGAGGTTGGTGAAACTGTTGTGCTGGGCAGGTACCCCTTCCACAAAAGACAGCAGAACTCTAACACTCTGTTAAGCTGCTGAGCAAGAATTCTTGATGCTTGCCCTCAAAAAAAGCCATAGCTGCTGGTTGGACTATGTACAGCCACAGCACTGTCCTCAGATGTACTCTCCCCAGAAGTTCACAGGTCATAAATACAGTTACATTAGTATACTTCCTTTACTTGGACAGGCAATTTTGTACTGCTAAACTGTCTCCTTCTCAGGTTGCCCACTTGACTTTTGTGCCATTCTTGCTGCCTCTTGCTGGGCTGACACGGCGCCACAATGGTAGCATTAGAAAGGTTTCTGCTATCCTACTAAAAATAATTTCACAACCCCAGTCTAGGCAGATTTACAAGCAGTTAACAGTCTGACCATTTCAGTGCATCACATATTTGGTAGGATTTTGCAAACATAATCTTTTTATTTTGGCTTTTTCCTCTTTTTTTTTTTTTTTCCTATCATTTACTCTCACCAACAGGTCTGCTGAAATGCAAAGCAAATCTATTCTATGTACCAAACTATTTATGTTATAGCTTTTTCAAATCCCAGCCATCAGGCAAATATTTGCAGATGTTCTTTGGTTTAATTAATTGGCTGCAAGTGTGTGCACAATGTTGCTCTGTTTGCAGAGGAACACCACTAAGGAATGCCTGTTTCTTTCTTCTCTTTTGTGTATATAATATTTACCATTACCTGGTATATCAGATCAGGAGTTTTACAGGAATATACTGAGTCTGGCAATGAAGTTTGGAAGTAGCTGTGTAGATCCTGCTCCTCATGTGTCTATGGTTATTCATAAACATTATGGCCTACCTCAGTCAATATAATTAAATATATAATTTTTTTCAAACTGCTGAAAAATGTTTTCTTTCAAAACTCATTTCAGAAAATAATCTGTCAACTTGTTATTAGTGTCATTTAAAGGATGCCAAATGCAAACACAGTTATTCATGGCCAGTGTTTTTGTATTTGGACCAGTGCCCCACTTCTATGCATTGTTCACCTCTACACTGAGTTTGTAGGGGAGGACGAGTGGGAGGAGTGGAAAGGCTGCTATAATAAAATTTAAAATAACCAAAAGGTCCTTTGGCAGTTTCCTTATTCCCTGAAAAATTAGTGCACTGCCTGGAAAATTCAAGAAACCCCAATGTGTAACTCCAGTGGAAACCTCTTGTCATCTATTGTCCAGATATGAGAAATGTTACTTTTCCTCTTCTAGACATGCTGCAAGCAGCAATCCAGCTGAATGCTTTGCAGGGACTGGAAGGCCACTGGAGACCAAGTGCAATCACCTGCCCTGGCTTCCTGGATGACATAAGCCATGGAATTTCAAAGCCTATAACTCCTGCTACAGCAGCAAGCATGGTCATCAGAAAGCCATCCACTCTTGATTTAAAGAGTTCCAGTGATGGAGATCCACAATGCTCCTGGATAATTTTTTCCAACCTTGTTAAATAAGCTCATTGTTCAAAATGCAGCCTTACTGCTGCTTTGAATGGATCCTCCTTCTGTTTGTTGCCTCCAGTTATACCTTCACCTGTCAGAGCAAACTCCACAATCACAACCTTTTGACTGTGACAAAATTGTACACTGTGAACAAAGCACTTCTCAAAGTGAAAAGCCTGAACTCTCTTCATCTTTCAATCCAACGGAGTTATTTATATACTCCAGTTTATCTTGTCCTTTAAACAGTGTATGGAAATAGTCTCTGTAAGAGACTGGGTCAAGGATAGCTGGTATCTGGTTTAGACTTTCCAGCCTTTAATATTATCATTACTATTATTTTCAGAGCTAAGAACCTCTCATGCTTCAGTTCAATCCATCACGCCAGAAATGAGCGGATGAAATACCAACATGAGCAGCCAGTGTAAAGGTCTCATTCATCATACCAGAGTGACATGAGACTGGCAAACATTTAATTCTACTTCCAGGAGACATCACTCAATGCAGGAATACCCACAGCCTACTGAATACTTTGTATCCCATCCTGTTAGGAAATTAAAGGTGCAAAAGGAAGAAGTGGCTGTTGATTTTCTCAACCTTTTGGACAGGAACAGAGTTGAACAGTATAATGCATTTCTTGGGAAATCTCCATCTCTTTTCTTTTGTTTGTGAGTAGCTTGAGATATTTTCAGATTTAGCTGAAAGGACTTGTGAACTTCTTTTCCCTTTCCCTCCCAAAATAACTTAAGAGAAGTTTGCTGTTAACATTTCATTATTTACTTTCAGTAGGATGCACTGTGAAAGCTGTCCACAAAAAGCAGTCATTACCTTTTCTGCCCCATGATTGGTTACTTTGACTAGATCTGCAAAGATCGAATTAGGAACTCTACACAGAAATAAAAAATGTTTCAGTCAATGTTTGAAAAATCACACAAAATATGTGTGACTTCTTGTGAATGTAAATGTCATGGGAGAAGAGACCAGAGAGCAGGATGGGCATGTTTTGGTGTGGGTATGTAAGTTCAGGATGAAAAAAGACAAGCAGTAGGGCTGCAGATGCAGCTGCTAAACAAATGAAATCCCACTTCTTCCAGCCCCTTCCTGATTGCTGCACCACAGACAGCTATTACACTGTAGGTGCTCTTGCTGCTTCATGCACATTGGTGAAAAATGGCTGCAAGGACATTCTGAACAGGAGGGAACTGAAGGCAGCCTTATGTCACCTGCTCAGGAGGCCCAGGATATGGACAGCTGGCATTTTTAGGAGCAGCATTTAGACTTACTTAATGACACCTTGGTGACTGGCACCCCGAGGGCTGAGGGGACAGAGCCATGAATTGCAGCCACTTGCTTCTCTGCCCTGAGAGTTTATAAAGTGAGGGTATCACCCCATATTTCTTATGTAGGAGTACCCTTTAAAGATAGCACTCCTTCCACATTTAGAGCTTATTCTGGAAGGCTCTTAACTTAATGCCTGAATCCAGCTCAAATCCAGTCCCAATGCTGACATTTGGATATGCATCTATCCAGTATTTTCTCAGGCAAAACTCCACTGGCTTTGCAAAGCATTTTGCTTGAGAAAGAACATCAGATTTGACCTTTCAATTGCACAGTGACAATTAATAACAGCTCAAAACAGAGATTTTTCTCTTTTTTTTTCAAACACAATTAAAAAAAATCCACTATATTACAGAATGTTTGCTGCCACTGAAGCTTTCTTCTTCCAAAACCAACAGAAATGAAGTGTTTTTTTTTTCCAAAGCTGCTTCAAGATCTTTTGAAGAGGCTCTACAGAGTTCAAGAGCTATTAAATCAGCACCTTTTTGAGTGCCCATTCTTGCATCAAATTCAGCAGCTGATTCAGTCTGATTCCCACATATATAAAGGCAGCTACAATTCATATATATATATATATATATATATATATNAAATTTGCAGAAGCTGCTCCAGCATCTAAACTGCTTAAGGTGCTGGGATATTACAGGTTTTCTATTACATTTAAATTAGCTTTAAAAAAAATAATCAAATGGAACAGCTACAGAAAAGCCAATGTGCTGCACAGTCTCATCACAGAATGTTAACTGTTTCAGGCAGTGTAAGATTTTATCTTACCTGAAAGTATAAATAAACAGATAACCATAAGAAAAGATTAGACCCTGAATTTTCAGCTCAGTCTTTCAAACTCCATATATAACATATTCATAATGCAACAGAGGAAGGTTTTCATATAAAAAATACCATTAAAATCTAGCAAAGTGCAAAGGTAAGACAGCTTTTTCCTCTTTTTTTTTTTTTTTCCTATCATTTACTCTCACCAACAGGTCTGCTGAAATGCAAAGCAAATCTATTCTATGTACCAAACTATTTATGTTATAGCTTTTTCAAATCCCAGCCATCAGGCAAATATTTGCAGATGTTCTTTGGTTTAATTAATTGGCTGCAAGTGTGTGCACAATGTTGCTCTGTTTGCAGAGGAACACCACTAAGGAATGCCTGTTTCTTTCTTCTCTTTTGTGTATATAATATTTACCATTACCTGGTATATCAGATCAGGAGTTTTACAGGAATATACTGAGTCTGGCAATGAAGTTTGGAAGTAGCTGTGTAGATCCTGCTCCTCATGTGTCTATGGTTATTCATAAACATTATGGCCTACCTCAGTCAATATAATTAAATATATAATTTTTTTCAAACTGCTGAAAAATGTTTTCTTTCAAAACTCATTTCAGAAAATAATCTGTCAACTTGTTATTAGTGTCATTTAAAGGATGCCAAATGCAAACACAGTTATTCATGGCCAGTGTTTTTGTATTTGGACCAGTGCCCCACTTCTATGCATTGTTCACCTCTACACTGAGTTTGTAGGGGAGGACGAGTGGGAGGAGTGGAAAGGCTGCTATAATAAAATTTAAAATAACCAAAAGGTCCTTTGGCAGTTTCCTTATTCCCTGAAAAATTAGTGCACTGCCTGGAAAATTCAAGAAACCCCAATGTGTAACTCCAGTGGAAACCTCTTGTCATCTATTGTCCAGATATGAGAAATGTTACTTTTCCTCTTCTAGACATGCTGCAAGCAGCAATCCAGCTGAATGCTTTGCAGGGACTGGAAGGCCACTGGAGACCAAGTGCAATCACCTGCCCTGGCTTCCTGGATGACATAAGCCATGGAATTTCAAAGCCTATAACTCCTGCTACAGCAGCAAGCATGGTCATCAGAAAGCCATCCACTCTTGATTTAAAGAGTTCCAGTGATGGAGATCCACAATGCTCCTGGATAATTTTTTCCAACCTTGTTAAATAAGCTCATTGTTCAAAATGCAGCCTTACTGCTGCTTTGAATGGATCCTCCTTCTGTTTGTTGCCTCCAGTTATACCTTCACCTGTCAGAGCAAACTCCACAATCACAACCTTTTGACTGTGACAAAATTGTACACTGTGAACAAAGCACTTCTCAAAGTGAAAAGCCTGAACTCTCTTCATCTTTCAATCCAACGGAGTTATTTATATACTCCAGTTTATCTTGTCCTTTAAACAGTGTATGGAAATAGTCTCTGTAAGAGACTGGGTCAAGGATAGCTGGTATCTGGTTTAGACTTTCCAGCCTTTAATATTATCATTACTATTATTTTCAGAGCTAAGAACCTCTCATGCTTCAGTTCAATCCATCACGCCAGAAATGAGCGGATGAAATACCAACATGAGCAGCCAGTGTAAAGGTCTCATTCATCATACCAGAGTGACATGAGACTGGCAAACATTTAATTCTACTTCCAGGAGACATCACTCAATGCAGGAATACCCACAGCCTACTGAATACTTTGTATCCCATCCTGTTAGGAAATTAAAGGTGCAAAAGGAAGAAGTGGCTGTTGATTTTCTCAACCTTTTGGACAGGAACAGAGTTGAACAGTATAATGCATTTCTTGGGAAATCTCCATCTCTTTTCTTTTGTTTGTGAGTAGCTTGAGATATTTTCAGATTTAGCTGAAAGGACGTGTGAACTTCTTTTCCCTTTCCCTCCCAAAATAACTTAAGAGAAGTTTGCTGTTAACATTTCATTATTTACTTTCAGTAGGATGCACTGTGAAAGCTGTCCACAAAAAGCAGTCATTACCTTTTCTGCCCCATGATTGGTTACTTTGACTAGATCTGCAAAGATCGAATTAGGAACTCTACACAGAAATAAAAAATGTTTCAGTCAATGTTTGAAAAATCACACAAAATATGTGTGACTTCTTGTGAATGTAAATGTCATGGGAGAAGAGACCAGAGAGCAGGATGGGCATGTTTTGGTGTGGGTATGTAAGTTCAGGATGAAAAAAGACAAGCAGTAGGGCTGCAGATGCAGCTGCTAAACAAATGAAATCCCACTTCTTCCAGCCCCTTCCTGATTGCTGCACCACAGACAGCTATTACACTGTAGGTGCTCTTGCTGCTTCATGCACATTGGTGAAAAATGGCTGCAAGGACATTCTGAACAGGAGGGAACTGAAGGCAGCCTTATGTCACCTGCTCAGGAGGCCCAGGATATGGACAGCTGGCATTTTTAGGAGCAGCATTTAGACTTACTTAATGACACCTTGGTGACTGGCACCCCGAGGGCTGAGGGGACAGAGCCATGAATTGCAGCCACTTGCTTCTCTGCCCTGAGAGTTTATAAAGTGAGGGTATCACCCCATATTTCTTATGTAGGAGTACCCTTTAAAGATAGCACTCCTTCCACATTTAGAGCTTATTCTGGAAGGCTCTTAACTTAATGCCTGAATCCAGCTCAAATCCAGTCCCAATGCTGACATTTGGATATGCATCTATCCAGTATTTTCTCAGGCAAAACTCCACTGGCTTTGCAAAGCATTTTGCTTGAGAAAGAACATCAGATTTGACCTTTCAATTGCACAGTGACAATTAATAACAGCTCAAAACAGAGATTTTTCTCTTTTTTTTTCANCCACCCCTGCTCCCACCCCAAATGACTGCAGCATTTTGGCTGCCATTTTCCTGCTCCAGGAGGCAAAGTTTAGTAAGCAGGACACAAGACCAGGAGTCAGCACACTTGGGTTTTACTCTTGGCTGTGCCAGTGACCTGCAGTCTGATTATTCCATCACCCCATGGAAACAACCAGCACCTCTGTGGGTCTTTATTTCTGTTTCTACACTTTGCAAGTCCTGTGAGGTCCCTACATGTGCAATATGGGTAATGCATAACAAATCCCCAGCCTTGGCTGAGGGCCTCAGCATCCTCAAATACTAAAATACATCAAATAATTATTACTAAATGTCAAAAAATGCACTCTCGGAGAAATCAAATGGTTGGCAGAGGAGGTTGTAAAGAAGTGTCATTTTTTCCATTTTTGCTTCCTCTCTCTTGTTCAACTTTCAGCTTTATATGTAACCCTACAAGTATTCATCCAAAGAGTAAGAGTCATTCATTGCTCACCTTTCAGGCCTGATACTGCTGCAGTCCTTACTCAGGTAGTCTATTCTCTTTCTAAATGAAGAGTTGCTGTCTTGAAGACCCCATTAGGCCCAATGGTTAATAGACTGTGCAGTTTATGCTGCTGAAGGACAATAGAGTTAAAAATAAGAAACCAGTCCAGTACCTTACAGCCTTTTACATGTTCTTCTCCTCCTTTCCTCTGCTAGTCTTCTTTGGCTCTTGGTTTCAATACCTGGGAATAAAAAATGAAACACTTACAAACTGTCTGAACAGAATGGCCAAGATACTGAGGAAGTGATATCACATGACTCACTGAAAAATGAAGTTTCGTGAGGGTTACACCAAAAAGCTCAAATCTGTCATCCCCTGCAACACGACAGGAAGGTGTTCATCCTGCACTCCAAGGCCAAGGCAGTTTGGTGCACATTTGGAGGACCAATGAAATCTTTGTTGCTATTACGACCTTTTTCATTAAATCTGACAGAAGTCTAGACATATTATAAATAAGGAGGAGGAAGCAATAGGCAGAATGCAGGTAAAACAGTCAAAAGCTGTATGATGCATGCTGATTATCCAATACCTCCGCATTTCGTCACAGTGAATAGGAATAATGCATGTGTGTGTGTTCATGTTCCCAACCCATATCAAATGGACAGGCTTGAGCCCTTCCACAGCAGCACACAAAGCCTTAGACTCAGCTTTATGGTTGACTTCTGGTTAAAGCTGGACTAGAAACAAAGAGGCTGAAGGCATCTGAAAAAACACTGTTCCTCAGCAGTGAGGTCATGTCCTATCCGATCCTAGTAGGTAAGTTGTATAACAGGAAAATCCAAGCTGAAATATTTCAACTGCCAAAGATTATGAATTCTTTGTTTTGCTTTGGAAACAAATGCACAGTAGAGACCAGAGTCACAGTGCAAGGAAGACATAACAAAGGCTTTGTTTGTAAGGGGATGGAACTACTGCTCTCCGGTCAGGGAGGAGGTTGGCTGATGTGTTTTCCATAATAGTCAATTGAACAATTTCAGCACTCAATCCTGGCCAAATACTAATCTTGCTGAATTTATTACATTTGGGTTTTTAAATTAAAATTACCATCTGTAACTCATGTGGCAAACAGCACAGAACATGTGACAAGAGAAAAACAGCACCTCGTGAAAAGGTGGGCAAATTCCCCTTGGTCTGAGGAGCCCAAAGAACTGTGACACTGCACAGTGAACATTTTCTTGCTGAGCAAAAAGCCTAACAGCTTAATGAGGTTATTTGTTAAAAACCCCTCAGTAATGGGCTGTGCAGCCCAGGTCTGGAAATGTAGTTGGTTTGACCAAAGTGATACTATCACCTGAACAAAGCCAAATTTCAGAGGAAAAATGCCACGGTAGCCAGAAATAATACACATGCACACAGAAGAAAATCCCAGCTTGGGTTTTGGGGTTTTTTGTTTTGTTTTGAAGATTTCTGCTCTCACAATCATAAATATTCTCAAGACAATGAAAGCTGATGCAGTATTGCAGCTATGTTGCCTGAGGTGGGTGAAATCCCAGGCCACTAAGCATAGGGTGTTGAGACTCCTGCAGGCCCACCATGTCACCCAACATTCCTGCTCAATCGAGCTGCTGGTGGTGCCTTTATGGCCTAATTCCTATTATCTCAGGCAAGGCTGAGGGCTTATTTCACACACAGTGCTTTCTGTCCTTTTCTCTGTGAAAAGAACACTGTCCCTGTCTTCTTCCTTCCTGACCTAAGTTGGACAGAGAAATTTAGGCCACTTTTCCTGGTCCCATTGCATTTATTCCCGGAGACATTGTTTATATTGTTGATTTCACTATGGCCTGATTCTTCAGCTGAGATTAGTGCCAGACTCGCAGCCAACCTGGATGAATTTACTCAAGGTCTCAGACATAAGTGCTTCATGGCAAGATGACAGTAAAAATCATACCAGAGTTTTCAGGGGAAAGGGTAGTTCAGGTTTTTTTCCAAGTCTTTCACACAAGTTTTCATTTCACAAATCAAGAAATCCGAGAGATCTTTTCAGATGTAGGACTAACAGAAACAAACTAATTTTTTAAAAAAATTATGCTTCTTGTACCTGTTCAGCTGAGGCATTAGCACTGAAAAGAGTAGGGGTAGAAGGACCTTTGTAGAAGAGTCTCCAAACAAGCATTTGGTTCGAAGACCATGAGCCAATGGTTTCAGTGGTGAATTATTACAAATAAAACAGTACCTAAAACTGACTGTTTGGCAAACAGAGCACCAGTAACGTGACAGCTCCTGAAATTACTGAAATGGCATTGAAGCCATCAGTTACTGACAACAAAAGCTAAGCAGAAAAAATTACATTTATCAGATTTTTCAGGATCATACCTACTTGCTCAGGTGGGCCACCCAAAGACTGTCTAGTCAGGAGTCAATTCATGACACCCCAGGCTTCCACTCTGACACCAAAGGAGACACAGATTGGAAGAATGTCGAGCCTTATGACAATAACTGTGAGTTGTGGAGCAGATTCAGAGGGAACCCAGTGCAAAGAGCATTGCACAAATGCTGCATTTGACACTCACACTGTCAGGAATGGCCTGTGAGTTTAGTTCTGACTCCCCTGCATGAGGATGTGACCTACATCAATACCAAATCTAGATCTGACTCTGACTTTCAGGACTCAAAAGCCATTTACAAAAAAGATAAATTCAGCCATTTTATGTTTCAGTGAGATATTTTTCCTATTTAAAAAGAAACATTCATCCAATGACAAATTCACAGCAAAACCCAATATTAAAATATTTTAAAATATTAGCTGTAAGAGATACATATATTTGTTGTCAAACTCACCTATGAAGTTAAAGCAGTGAATAGATCAATGCCACTATAACCAACACTTACTGAACTGACCTCTTCTATAAAAACCAGTAGGAATCCTGTCCTAATTCTTGTCTTTAATCAGTTCTCTGGAATGACTAGTTCATTCAGAATTGGTACAGAGATTGGGATTTGAAAAAGGAGGAAAGTCTCTTTTCCTCTTCTACTCCATGCATGAACAGGAAAGCTTGGTTTCCTCTTAGCTATAAATAAAAGTTATGAGAGACTGATACCTAATAATTCTGAAATGTCGAAGACTGTGATAACCAGAGGCTGACCTTTTAATTTCTTAACTTTTATGTTTAACATGCTAGCTTTACATGCAAAGTATCTTTAGATAAATATTTTTCCCCCTATATAAACAGGAACATTAAGATAAACAATGAATGAAACATTTTGGTGGTCTTTTTGTGCATTATAGATTAAGTCTAAATTTTATCTAAATGCAGTCCAGGATGATGAACAAGCAAATACACAGTAGGTAAGTAGTTCAATGAAATATATTTTCCATCCTTTTCTAGCATAATTCAAATTCTAGCAAATTTTGATAATGAAGACTCGTAATGTTTTGTTAAGTAATTGCTGAATATACACATAGAGATAACACTGTAGCAAAATAGGTCAGGACCAACAAAAACATTCAGTAGAAATATATCAAGTTTTCCAAGATTCAAAAGTAGATCTAAAACAAGGCTGAAGTAGCTTATTCAGTAGGTTGTTCAGATCAGGACCTCATATTTATCATATCACTGATCATACTTAAAAGCAGAAGGGGTATCTTTCCCACTCACTGCTTTTCCAGGAAGCACCATGGACTCCAAGGTGCACAGCAGAATTTTCCTGCCCTCTCTACTCCCTAAAGGTAAGAAGCCCCTCTGGGTAATTCTTCCCCAAAAATGAACCATATTGAGAAAACACAGTTTGGAGGCATCTCAGCAGCCAGCTCCTGCTCTACATGTCTTTTCCTCACTCCATCTCTGATGTTTTTTGATCACATGCACAAACAGTCCTCTTTCCTCTGTCATAAACCCAAAAATTCTCTATTGTGTTGTCTTTCATGCTATTTCAAACATCTGTCCTGCAGCAAACACTCCCAGTCCCAAGGAAATCTCAGCAGGAGTCAGAACTGTTGGCATGCTCCCTGCCATCCATGGGTGGTGCACTCACCTTTGCAAAGATAACCATGAGCAGAGGGCTGTGCAGAGTTTGGGGAGGGGGAATGGGGCAGGATTGGCTGTTGTTTGTTTATAGCTGCTCTGTGGAGCAGAGAGAGTTACCAAGATTGACATTTGTGTTTTTAAGCTAACATTAACATAATGGAAATGGTGTGTAACTCCCATCTCCCCAGCCACCAAGGGTCTGTCAGCCTTAGTCAGTGTCCCAACGCCCTCTCACTCATCCTCCTTAAAAGTAAATGAGTCGTTCTGCATCTGTTGTTTCTTCCATAGGCAAACCCAGCAGGGTCCTCCTTCCCTCCAACTCACGCTCCGCCAGAGGTTTGTGTTTTAGTAACTTGAAACATCCTGTAAAACCTATCAGGGTTAGTTTCCAGTATAGAAGCACTTGTACCTGATCCAAGCCAATCAAATGTTCCTCAGATAGTAAGCCCCAGGGTTTCAGTGAGCACACCCAACATATTGAGCAAAAATGACCTTCTAGTGCGGCTACTACATTCTCCTTTTTGACCCCTTTTGACACAGTTTTGGCTGAGACAAGACACAGAGTTAAAGCCATTGAGAATGAGCCAAAAATAATACAGTTAATGTGTGTCTGATGTCACCAGGATGTTATATCCTTAGACAAAAAAAGCTGGGCTTAGATGGAACTGGACATTTTTTACATACTAGTAAAATGGGCTTTTTCATAGATAACATTTTGCTTTCAAACTCATATTTCAGTCTTTCTCAATGGAATTAATAACCAAATTAAGGGGTTTAGGAGCTCATATTATAATCACACACAAGTCAGAACTTACAAGTCATGTATGACCTGGCAGTCTAGAGGTTATG
Organism: Scytalopus superciliaris; assembly: GCA_013400415.1. Taxonomy (NCBI): domain Eukaryota; kingdom Metazoa; phylum Chordata; class Aves; order Passeriformes; family Rhinocryptidae; genus Scytalopus; species Scytalopus superciliaris. The sequence continues at coordinate 101,463 of VXBX01007396.1, forward strand.
GTGAGTAAGAAGGTAGACCACAGAAAACCAAAGAACAGGAAACTTTCAGTCTAGTGTTGATGGAAAAGCTTGGGATTAGATGGATGCAGTACTGAATAACTTATTTCAAAGCAAACAGCTCTAACAGAAGTTTCTGACCCCTGTATAAAGGAAACACTGAAGATATATAATGTAAGAATTCAGAAGAGCATGCTAAGCTGCAAAGTCTCATTTTGAGTTATATACAGCAAGAAGTGTGTTTACACAGCTCCACAGAGTGACTTCCCTTCTTCCATCCACAGGCTCCATTGACTGGCTGACTTCCTCAACCTCGAAAACCAGTATTTATTACTCCATGAAAGATGGTTTGATGCTCAGTTCATCTGCATGCCCAGGCAATTTAACGAAATTTCTGGAAGGCCACGGATGTACAATACTTAAACAATTCAGTTCAATCCTCTGTCAAAGCCACTCTTTCTGTGCAGCCACAGAGGGAACTTCTTTTTCCACTGGTGGAAATTTCAGAAACATCCAGATACTGACAATTTATAAAATAAATTTATAAAATGGCAAAGCTTTTCAATGGCATTAAAATCAATACAATTCAACATCTCCCATTTTTTGTGAGGGGTCTTGAAGTTGAAACATCACACACAAACATAAGCTTCTATAGCTGACAGATATTAAATGGCTCAGAAATGTAGGTTCCCACAGCCAGTTCTGAGACTGTATGAGGTTGTGCTGCCTTAGCTCCAGCTCTGTCCTGGATACAGGTGAATAGAAGATTCATTTTAATTCTGACCATTAAAATGCAACACAGCTTGTCAAAGAAGAAGGAAGCTAGGTTGAAAACAGGAGCTAATTTACTTGAGTGAACCTAGGCTTGATTAAATTTCTGAAAATATAATGTAACACTAATAATAAATTTAAACTTTGGCTGAGGTTAGCACTTTAATTTCCATTGGAATAAAAGCAAACACATGTCTCCAGGGTAAAATGAACAAAACAAAAAATATTATAAGTTGGACAAAAAGTCCAAATCTCACTGGGGAGGCTGTACATGCAGTTCCCATTCATATTAATTATAAGCATTCATCTACAAAAACATGTGTCATCAGTTGCTACAGCTCAGCTGATGACTGGCAACTTCGTGATGCGCTTGAGGCCAAAATCTATCTAGAAGCAGCCTCTTGTGCTGGCTAATGTTTAAAAAGGACATTTACTTCAAATAATATTTAGGGAGCTTAGCTTAAAGAACAAATATTTAAAATAGAAGTTGATAAAACTCAAGATAGATTTATTTCAAGGAGCAGAGTTCTCCTCACTCTTTCTATTTTGAGTAAAGCTGGGAAGGTTTCTCATGACAAGGATGTAAGAATCCCAGCTCTGCTCTCCCTGTGAGGTAGGAATGAGTCACCTGAATTCAAAAGCATCTAGTCCTACATAAGTCCAGACTAGCCCAAACCAGAGTGGCCAGAGTACCTTCTGGGGTGAATCAGTAAATCTCAAACCCACACACTGCCTACACTTTTTAGTAATAACTCAGGTCCAAGGCATTTGAGATCCAATTCCTTATTCCAGACAATTATTAGATCCATATTACCATATAATTACAAAAATCAGTTTTTATTTTTAAAATATTGCAAGATTCTGGTCCAAATGAAAAAAGGAGAAACGTTCTATTCTATTTTAAAACCTGCATGAAATTTGTCTGGTCTTAACTTTGTGGTTTTCTGACATGACATATATTCCTAGATATCAGATGTTAAGAAATATCAGATCTCATTAAGAGGCAAATTAACTTGATTTTCTTTCCAGATCTAGATCACCTGACCTGGACCACAATTACTAAAGGCAATATCCCATTCTGTCATGAAGATCAGTATTTGCTGATTCCACTCGTTCTGCAATACTTGAGCCTACAAAACTTGCCTCAAAACCTCTGAGAAAATCTATGGTTTGTTTGGCAACATGGAGAAATTGCTTACTCAGCCATCACTTCTCTGAACCTAATTTATAGATTAATTTAAATATCCTGGATGACTCCTTGCTTAAAATCTTTCCCCATCAGAGCACAGCAGTAGTGCAGGAGGCTTTGGAGTGGGAAAGACAGTGGGATCAATACCATGGTGCAAGTGAGTTACTGTAAGCAACACAGGGTTACTGTTTGAAGGAGGGAAAGTTTAGTGCAGAAACGGAATGGAGGGCAGCCTGGAACAGAGATTGGTGTCAAGGGGGAATCCTGCTGTGAGGAATATACTGAGCCCAGAAACTGTCTCTGTTTTTATTACTATTTATAATTATAAATAAATGACAGTAAGTTTTAAAACTTTCCTTTCACAGCAAAATTCCAAAGTCATGGGAATCACCAACGCCACAGAGAGATGGTTGAGATGAAGATACAAAAACCTGCAGTTGTCATGGAGTCTGTCAGCTACAGGCTCCCCCTCCTTCACCCACTCCTCCCAATGCTCCACACTTCCACTGGAGGGACTCACTGTGCATTGGAAGGTAAGCACTGTATCAACACTAAGCTTGTAGCACTAACAAGTTTAAGAGTAAATCCACGTTCACAACGTGCCAGGACACCACACTTGCTGCTTCCCTGTGAGATCCTTGGGGGTTAACCAAGGCATTCATTTGACCTCTGCTCTCTTTAATGATGGTAACACAACTGCAATTGCCATGAGGCCCTTTGCTGCCAGCTGGGGCTGGGACTGGAGCCCAGCACAGACAGCACATCCCAAGTAACAGCCGTGCCTGGAAGAGCCCTTCAGCTGTGGCCCTCACAGTTTCAGGAAAAAAGGGAGCAGGCCAGGAGGAAGACTCATCCATCTACTTTGAGTGATGGCAAGGAGAAAGCTTAAGGAGCAAACTGCCATGATTATGACAGTCAAGCTTCCCTGGTGCACTGGCTCCTTCGCTGCCCCTCACCTTCCAACCTTTTTTTTTTCCTGCAGAACCCAGTCTTTTAAGATCTTCCCATATTTCACCATTTGCACTCCAACTCCATTTGCACAGCCAGACTAACTTGAGAGATTTTCCTGCCATCTACTGCTTGCTGGTGTCTCAGCCACATTACTTTCCCATCCACCAGAGCCCACCTTCTGTGCTGAAGGGAGGTTGGACTGTGACTCAAACCACCCGTCTCCTGCAGGCTTTAAAGAGCTCTGTCTTTATCAGTACTCAAAAGTGAAAAGGCATTCTGCTGGAAATTTGGGAACCATTTAAATTCCACTGAGGGAGAAAGCACAAAAACTGCCTTCAAATCACGTAGAAACTCATACAACTTTGCTATGAATCAGTTTCATTTTTTGCAAAAACCACTACTGCTTTCTTTACTACAGGTCCTGAGCAATCATAGCTGTTACATCACACAGCTCAATACAGTGTCTCACATTACAAGTGTTATTGTAGATAACAGTGCATTTATTATTGAAAATAAGGCGTTTTGTGGCTGTTCCTGCGCAACACAAAAGGTCTTGGAACGGAAAGTGCTTGTCTTAAAAATAATTTGCATGTGGACAGCTTGCAATGAACACAACCATGAGCCAATCCTGGGATGCTCTGCCTGCACAAGGATTACTGAAATAGCTTCACTGTCACTTGGGAAGCTCATTAAAAACCAGTTTCTTTTGAATGTGTAGAGCTGGTAGAAAATTTTTCCACCTAGAGCAGCCTGCATGTCCCTCAGTATGGTCCCCACCAAAGTGTGTCTTTCCTTTCCATAGAAAACTGCAATTTTTCATCAGAAAAGCTAAAATCCACACAGCAAAAAGACTTTCAGCTTTCCAAAGTAACAGCAGTTCCTTAGAAAAATAAAATGTTTCCAACATGAGCACCAGATACAAACGGCCTGGAAGCCCAGGAGTAACTGGGCCACTGTTTCCTGCAGTAGTCATTCCCTGGGTGTCTCTCTGTAGCACTAATCCCAAATGAGCCTCTAGGTAAGCAATCACAACACCCACCATGAGTAAGCATTATAGCTGAGTGAAAATTTTCCTCAGCATTTGTTCCTTTGTACATGACTAATCAGGACATAACTCAAGGTATTTTTCCTACCCTCTCTTCTTACAATACAGGCAGTTACGGTCTAGTGGAAACATTACTCCAGCCACTACCCTTCCCAGCAAAGACACACACATGCTCCTTTTCTCTGATCTGTCCTGAATGGAACAGCTTACTAGCACGTGCCTCTGATTATTTAGTGCTTACAGAAGAACTGCATCCAGCTAGGAAACAACAACTGACAAAAGTATCATCACAAACAGCATTTTCTAATTCTGCCTTACCTTCTTTTGGTCCCTGTCCTCCTGCTCTGCTTTTCAAACAAGCCTTGCTTCCCAGTGCATCATGACACAGGTGTTTATGTCTCAATAAATCAGAGTAAACCCCACCACCTGGGATGGCCAACCCCCCAGGACCAGTAATTTGGCCCTCCTCCATGTTAGAAGTGTGCACCACACTCACCTGCAATGTTTCACTGCTACTATTGCTTCTTACCCGGCTGCCTGAAAGTATGAAAAAGAAAGTTCAGTTTCTTAATAAATATTTACAAGTTGCACAACTAATGCATTTTACTTTGTTTATAAAATACTGGGGAAAAGGTAGCAGGTTTATTTCCACTAGTCAGCAAATATTTCTCCATGGGCCATTTCAAGAAAGTGAAGAAAGTGGCTAACTCTAAGACAGAACAGAAAAGTATTACTCAGGGTCTCTCTCTGTCTTAGTACAGAACAATGCAAATAAGATGCTCAAAGAAAGATTAAGGATCAGCTTTTCAAAATTGTTTAAGCACAGGTAGGCACTTAATAGGGTTCTCCCAAGTCCCTACAGAGGTTAAGGATCTAACTTCCTTTGATATCACACACATCTAGAATATCTAAACTTCCAGTGAGGCCACAGAAGCATTCAGAAATACAAAATATCTTTTTTTTAAACTAATGTAACACTCCCTAATCCCATTTAATGAGTTAATGTGGTAAAAAGAAACCATTTCCACAGGAAGAAGCAGCATCTATCCCATTATCTTGACAAGCAATAATGCTCAAACCCTTACACAGAAAAGTAATGTGATTTCTTTACAAGAAAGAAGAAAGACCCTGCAAACATCACCATGAAAATAAAGTGGCATTTGCTGTAAAACTCTGCTGCAGAATTGAAGTTTATGACAATAGGGTTTTTTGTTTCTGTGGCTAAAATAAAGCATAATGTAAACATGAACTGAGCTCAGAAACATTTTTCATTTTGTCAGAACTCCAAATTTTGCTTTCAATTCCATGTTTGAGTTCTACTTGTAGCCAAAGAGAAACAACTCTGTATCTTACCGTGTGTTGGAACATGCAGAGAGCAGTGAGCTACCTCTGTACTTTTCTGTATTTGATGTGCTTATTTCAGAAGTACCATTCTCTGCATTTTACAACTAAATTCTCTAATATTTTCCCCCTCTGTTCCTTAAAGCAGAGTTTGGAAATGAGAACCCCTGCCTGTGCCATCCACAATGGATATGCCATCTCAGCAGCCAACCAGCTACACTCAGCCCAGGTGGCAAACACCCCCTAAATACTGCCTTCAAACATCTCTCAGTCTATCCAGGGAGCCTTTTCCTCACACCAGATAAAATTCTGGGCACAGAAAGGACCTGGCTGAGGGAAGGAAGGAGAAATAATATGGGATTTCCAGTTTCTTTTTCAGTCACTAAGAAAATATCCTTTGAAATAACAATCTTTAAGGTGAAAAAACATTTTTACTGCTCCAAGATGTGATTTTTGCTTTTTTTTCTTTTTTTTTTAAAGTAGAACAGAACTAATGCATGCTTTGGTCATTTGTGAGCCCTGGCAGTTTTCAGAGAGGTTCAGAACTGTGGGATATACAGTTTTATCCTGAATCTGGAGGCTTGCTGTTGAAAAACCTCTGAGAGTGAAGGGACCTCTCCTCTGCCTCTCTACAGGATCCGAGCACTGGAGCACAAGGGGACTTGGAACGGCAACACCATCCAGACTGACCCTTTCCAGCCCAAAGGCACAGCTCAGAGATAAAATAAAAACCAGTTCTCACTTCCCAGGCCCCCAAAGCCAAGCCATGTCACAACTGAACAGCCTGAATAATATCTGTCCTTCCCAAAGGACCTTCCTGTACAAGCACCAAAGCCTCAGTAGTGACCGTGGTTTTTTCCATGTCAGCCAAGAGCTGATCCATCCATTACCACACAAGGACACTTATTGAATGTTGATGGAGAAGGAAGTGTACCACCTACTGAGTCACCCATGCCACATCCTAACACCTGGCTTTGGCCTTGCTGGGCTTCCATTGCAACAGGAATCTACCCTGGGTACAACTGCAGAAAAAGTCTATAATAAAACCTCAAACCACACAACACTTTCCTGGATAGGAGTTATATTGTGATCCCCTAAAGTTCATGGACTTCCAGAAAACAAAAATGAAATTCATGGGGTTTGCTTTTGTCCAGTTTCAGGGGTAACAACTGTGCATTTCATGTCCCAAAGCAACGTATAAAATTAACTTCCCTTGAAATCAGAAATAAAATCACAGCTACAATTTATTTTTCTTTTAAATTGACTGCACAAAATTATGGCCAAATCTGCCAAGGTGTTAGAAGACTAATCTCCCATATACCTTAACTACCTCCTCTGTGAAAATTCCTCCAAATTCTTATCAGTCTCACAGGACTTCTGAAAATAAAATATGGGTTTTTTTAAAGCCAAACTACAGACATTTCTTACAAATTAAATTCTTGCCTGCTGGGCAATGAATCATTTACCATCCACAGTACGCCCCGTAGTTGACAAACAAAGCAGTATTTGCCACCCTATTGCAAAACATGGTAGAACATATTTTGGGAAATGATTTTTCATTAAAAAAACAAAGTCTAGGGCAGCACAATGCTGCAGGAGTCACTGCAAAGTGCCACATCCTGTGACTGGCTCTGAAGTAAGTGTGAAACCAGTCACCAGACGTTTTGGGGGCAGAAGGAAGCACACTTTTCTTGGGGACATCAGCTCACAGCTGGGCTTGCTCACCTTCGGTTTGTCCCAACTCAGACCACAATCCCTTCAAACCCTTCTGAGGAGCTCAGCCCCTTGGCAGGTCTCCCAAGGCAGGATGATCCAGCCCACCCTTTGAATGCACTTTCAGCATCCTGCTGCCACGTGGTTTTCACAACAAAATCAATGTTTACCTACCTAAACCTTCACTTCCTTCTGGATCTGCTACCTGCAGAAACGAAACAGCTCCATGCTCTGAACTCAAAACCATAAATGCATAGTTTGAGGGGAGGGAGAGGGAAGAGAGGAATGACAAGGAGAGATCCTTTCTTGCCTCTTTTAAACAACTGTTTGCAATGGGTAATTTTGAAAACCTTATATGTAGAAAGCATATGCTTTTTTCTACACAGACTATCAAGAGCACCACCCAAATTAGTGCATCTTTGCAGGAGGGAGTGAAACCAAGTGAATGGAGACAGTTCCAACAGCCAAATCACCTCAATACATACAGCCAATAAAATTGCTACTAACGATTCACTGAGATGCTCCAGTACAGAGTGGAACAAGGGAAACCATGTCTGAACAGGAATGGGGATGTGAGCCAGTAATGACAGCAATTCTCTTTTCTCAATGCACTCTTTTTCAACTGATAGCACTATAATTAAGCAGTAAAGGGCCCTCCCCCCAGTGTGACTACAGCATCCCTTCTCTCCAGAAGTACCCAGCAAAGCACATCAGACAATTACAATTTCTTTTTTTTTTTTTTTTTTTTTTTTTTTTTTTTTTTTCATTCTGTGAAAATAAACTTGAGTTTTCTAGGACAATTACTGAATTTCCCCATAACTTTCCAATTTTCTCATAGAATAATTATTTTTATTGTCACTCAGACAACCATAATTTGAAATATAAATATGTCAAGTCAAATAATTTGTCCTGCGCAGAGAGCTCAGCTTATGGAAGTGCTCAAGGCCAGGCTGGATGGGACCCTGGTCTAGTGAAAGGTGTCCCTTCCAACAGAATGATATTGAAACTAATCGTCTTAAAGTCCTTTCCAAGCCAAACCATTCTCCAATTCTGTGATTCTCCAGACCCTGCACATGAGGAGCCCCTGCAAGGGGGCTTACAACAAATCCAAGAATGACAGAAGAGAGCCTGGCAAGTACAAAAACTTGGCAGGTTTTGTCTTCACCACAGCAGGACCCTCCAGGGGCACTGCAGGTCCTGACATCACAAGGCTCCTTATGAAACCCACCTTCTACCCACTAAATCAAAACACAGAGATTACAGCAGAGATCTCCCAATTTCGTGTTTGTAATAGGAATAAGCACCTTAAATAGGTCAATTTCCTCTAGGTTATGGACTAACTTCCAGTGCCAGTGGCTTTGGATGCAAAGCCAGAGCAACCTGGCTTCAGGGGAACTACTTCACATTTCATCCTGATGCCTCAGACTGAATTCACGTCGAGGGGATGAGGCTATCACGTCAGCACTCTTGCTTAATGTTTTGACTCATGTATTATATTAGTCACAAGACACAGTAATTGTCCTTCCATCCTTTTTCTCCTCGATTTTTCTCTTATGGGGCAAGTTTTCCTAGGTGTTTTTGGTTAGAAACAAATAGGTCGCTTTCCCAAAAGCCTACCAAGCAGACAACAAAAACCCAACCAGAAACCTCCACATACCCCTGTGACATAAAATTACCAAAGAATCTTCAAGTGAAAAGAAAAGTTGTAGATTGCTATTTACTTGAGAAAGGGATGTAGGTGGTTTGGGACCTGGGGGTTTGAAGTGAAGTCTGTGGAGCATCACTGTGCAAATCTCTGGGTACAGCCAATGGTCCAGACATTCTCAAGGTGCAAATTGCTCCAGCTCCAGTAAGGTCCCTCCACTCACTCCCCTGCTGTCCAGTAAATCATGCATAACTTATCCCTTTTTGTCCCAGCTGGTTATTAATTTTGTACAATAAAAAAACCTGAGGCCCTCCTCACGTGCAGCCTCCGCACTGAAATAAGCTCCACATTTGGGATTGCAGCAATGAAAAGACAGGGAGCAGCCGGGCTTTGCCTCTATCCTCAGCTCACTCTGGTGCAGTTTGGTGCCAGAGGGATCAGGGAAAAGGCTCCAAGCGCGTTGCTGCTCTTCCCTTCCACTGCTGCAATATTAAGCCATCCAAAAAAGGGGGGGAAAAACCGTTCAATTTACACAGAATGCCCCAAGTGCCCATAAGCACGACACGCCAGTACTCCCAGCACATCCCTTGCTTTTCAAATAATTTTTCAGCTTTACAGCTCGGTGGTATAACAAAAAAACCAGCTGCGCAGAGTTGTTCTGTATCCCTCCCCAACTTGAGCCTGCCTAATTTGTGCCTCCCCTCGCTGCTGCCACTTAGCAGCTCCTCAGCCCTTTCTCCTCGTAGCACATCATGGGTTGGCAGGGCACCAGGGGCTGGAGGGACTATCGCACAGATAAACCGCAAATGTTCCAAGAAATTGCCTTTTCCCACAGAACCCTTTCTGTTAAAAACCAACGCGCTGCATCCGCACGGGGCCTGGTTCACCCGGCCATGTTTTGCAGAGGCCCTCTGCACATGAGGGTGCCCTGCTTGCTCCAGGGGCCTTACGTGTGTTTCTGCACCTCACTCCACATTCCCGTCTCTCTCCTGCTCTTTTTCAGGAGGACTTGCCTCACTGTTTTTACCGCAGAGGCTAAAGGTGCGTACTGGAACAAGCAGCCTGGTGTCCCCGCTGAGGGGAACCACCCGCAGAGTCCTGTCGAGCTGGCAGCACGGCTGGGCGGAAGTTCGCCATTATTCCTTGGAGGGCTGGGGGTTGAGATTTTTTTTTTCCCCTGTTTGTTTTTGGGTTTTGGTTTTTTTGTTNGCCCGCCAAAACCCTCACCGCGAGGGGCCCAGGGCGGCCTCGCAACCCTTCCCAGGCACCTTCCCCTCAGACCCCAACACCCCTCCCCGCCAGAAACTGCTTCGGGTATTTGGAAATAAGGGAGAAAATTCCCTCGGGGGGCGGGAGCGAGGCTGCACCGGCTGCGTTTGCCATTGCCGAGGGCGCAAGGCGGGAAGCGTCTGCCTGAGGGGCTGGAGGTGGCCGGGGGCAGCGCCGAGCACGCCGAGCCCGAATTTCCCCTTCCCAGGGAAGTAAAACTTCAGGTATTGCAGCACCATCTGCTGGTTACTGTAAATGGGACACACGGGGATCTCCCAGCGGAGCGGGAAGAGTTTGGGAGGGGGTTTGCGTGGTTTCTTAACGCTTGGGCTTCTCCTGAGGATTCTCCTCCTTGTAAAGGCCCTGAGGTGTCTCTAAACAAGCAGCATAAGGAAAGCCACCTACCCGTGTGGACAAGTGAATGCCGAGTTTAGGGAATTCTCTGAAGAAGTACAATACTCAAAATCCAGGCTTTTCCCTACTGCTGCAAAGCAGAGCCTGGTCAATCTGCAGAGCCCCTAGGGAAGGACTTTCTGAGGTGACCAGCTGCTTGTGGGCACTCCTTTCCCCCCTTCCCCCAGTGTTTCTAACTCAGGCTGCCTGCCCTTGGTTATTTAAGTTTTCATTTCCCGGAGCCCTCCCACAGCTCTCTCCCTTCCCTGAGCCCTTGCTGCCTTCCAGCGGTTCCCTATTCCATCCGCTTTCCTTCCTGGCCTTGATCCATCCCAGCACTGAAGTCACGTTGCTGAGCTTTATTGAAAGTTCCTCCTTGCTGTTAATTTACAGCCTGGTGAAGGCAAAAGGAAGAGATTGGGATTTTTTCCCCCGTCTCTCAGTGAGTGACTTAATATACATATGAAGAAACACATTGCTTTGAAATTATGTTATAGAGAGGAATGGCACTCACCTCTTTTGCTTCTTTAAAATTCAAGTGTAATACTAATTAAACCCTGGCTAAACAAAAGAAAACTGGCCCACCCTGTACAGTGTTTAATTTGAAATTAAAAAGTTTCCCTCTACAGGCCCCAGCAAACATCCAAGGTTCAAACAAAGTATGAGGTGCTAACGAACAGAGTCTTGACAAACCTTGTTTTCCTGCACAGAGGCTCAGCACATAATGATTTCATTCAGCAGCTACTGTTCAAGCATGGAAAGTGTTGGTAAAGAAATCCCACAGAGATCAGACAACCATTTTCCTAACTTAAGCTTCCCCCTCCGCTCCTCTCCCCCTTTGCCTTTCGGGCCTCTGCCAGTCATAACATAAATATTCATCAGCTGATATTTGCAGTAGCTGTGAAGTTATGAATGAGGCCAAAGCCTTTCCCTCCTGCCCCATCTGCAAAATGGCAGCTCCTGGTCTTAGCTCATGGTCAAACAACACTTTCCGAAATCCCCAAAGTGCACTTGCAGGCTTTTCAGATTCAGTCGGGATTTTAATGCGCAAAGCAGAAATGCTGTCTACCTAATATTTACCCTGGGATTACTGAAAAAAAAAAAAAAGAATATATATTACTTTGCTATGCTTTAAACTTTGCGATGCCTTGACGTAATAGACAGAAGTGTTGGCAGCTCAAAATGTTGGTTGGTTTATTTCAGGGGACATGACTGCTGCAGGTTTCCTTTCTGAATCGAATACCAGACACTTGAGCCATTTGTTGTGCAGAAAAGAGAAACGGCTTTTATTCTTAATGCTGGTTTCTGAACCACCTGGGTGCTGTCAGAAGGAGCCACAGGCGCTGGAAAGCACTTTTGGTAAGACTCCTTTAAGCCTGTTTTAAACCTTGGATCCTGAAAAATGGAATCCCCCCTGCCTGTCATACATGTTTTCTCTCTACAGATTAGCAAGGAGCTGCTGCTTTAGAAATGTTCCATTCTCACAAAGGCTGGAATTATGCTCTCCAAACTACTGTGGGTCAGGAAGACGGTGAGACATCTGATGTAGCCACACCAGCAAAAGTCAAAAGCAAAGATTCCAAAGGAACAGGATGACAGTGCAGAGCTTTAGTGAGTTTAATTCACCAAGGTACCTGTCCAGTCAAAAGAGCCGTACTGGTGGACTCAGAGAGGGACCTTAAGCCACACCATCATTAAATCTTAGAGGCTTAAAAATCCTAAATGCCCAGAGCCACTAGGAAGTCCTGATAAAGACGCTCAGCACCAATCAGGATCAAGGGACTGGTACACCTTTTTGTAGCTTGGGTTGCACAAACCAATCATGCAAAGTATTGTGTCTAGTCTGATTTGCATAGGTTCACCCACAGATTAAAAAAACCCAACATTAACATCCAAACCAAAGGAAGGTAATGGGCTTAGAAAGTTTTAGAGATATTGCAGTCATCTTACTTGATTTTGACCATGAAAAAGCCAGAACATTTCACCCAACAAGTCTCCAACATTTTCTGGCCAAAATAGAGCATATCTTCTCAAAAAACATCTATTTTTTCATTTAAGTGCTACAAAGGACAATTTACCATATCTTTGGGAGCATTCCAACACTAATAACCCTTGCAGCTAAAAAAAAAAAAAGCCTCCCACTTTGCTTTTAATACCTGCAGTCACAGGATCCTGTATGTCTTTGTTTTGAGAAAAAAGAGCCCCAAAATCATGTCACTGGTACCTCCAGACCAAGATCAAGTACATTGCAGCAAATTACACTCCACCCAAAAATCCCATGTTCTTACTAGGCTGACAACCCTGTTTTTATCAGCTGTTTACATACTATTGTGCTGCTTAAGAGCATCTTGTTGGGGCAATTGAAGCGCCTTTGTGACAGTGGAAGTGACCAGTAATTAATTAACACACTTCACTGAATATACAAATATTGGGATGAGCTGCTCTGGCATTTTCCATGATGCAGCAGCAGGGCACGATGGTCTAACTTGCCAGCACTAGAAACCAAGACAAGAGGGGAAAAATTAATCACAGTGACACCTTCCCACAGCCAATGAGGCAGCAGGGAACAGAGTGTGCACCAATTCCAAGTAGGAAAGGAAAGAGAAACTTCAAGGAATTTCTCCTTAGCCATTTTCTCCAGAGGGTGGGAAGGTGAGAATGAAAAAAGGATATTCTCTCCTGCATTCCCATATATCAATATACATAATAATAGACATTATTTTTTCTGTATTAATAACCAAAAAGCAATAAAAATCCTCCAAGGCAAATTATCCAGTGCATAGATACAGTGGAAACGGATCATGCTGCAGTCACAACTCTAGAGACCATGGCAGCAGCCCGTGTTGGCTGAGACACACTTTATGTTGCAGCCAACATCTTTGTTCATCATATAGTGCTGGAGACTTCCAAACACATCAGTGAACAGCAGCACAAATTAATAAATGAGTTTGGGGGCTGGATGTGCTCTACAGGTCCTCCTTCTTTGGATGCACTCTATGTCCTCTGTAATAACTTCACAATACAACTCCCATCCATATCAGAGCAATAATGGAAAAAGGATTGAGAATCAAAAGGAATACTTTTTTTATCTTTTTATCTTTATGGTAAAAGGGCCTGCCTGCAATAGATCAAAAGTAGGGTTTTATGCTTGCTGAGGGGACACGTACACCCAAACCCACCACACTTGAAGCTGATAAAAAGCAGAGCAGGCAGATGGTTGGGCTGACTGGGTTGACTATTCATTAGCATGCCAACGAATTATTTTGGCTGTGTGTGGTTTTGCAGTCTGCTATGCAGCAGTTACAAACCTACACATAACCACTTGCAAGTGACTATCCATAGCCTAACAGGAGAAGACACTGTTAATGATGCGCCATCGGGTCTTCCAAGTCTCTCTGGCACCAGTGAATAACCAGAACACAGGCTGGAGCTAGAACGATCAGAGATGCCTTTTAGTTCTGCTGCACAGCTGTGGCAGTCTTCCAGGTTAACAGGGAGAGTGTAAAAAGCAAAGACTGAATCCAGTTAAGATACAGTTTATGGATAAATGTTGTGGAGAATGAAGTATAGCATTCGTAAGGTACTTGGTTCATTTATACATTAAAGTGGGCATGTCATGCACCAGGGCTGTTCATTTTTTCATCCACAAAAGATGGGTTGGATGGGACTCTGAGCAACTTGGGCTAGTCAAAGGTGTCCCTTCCTATGGCAAGGGTGTTGGAACTAGATGAGCTTTAAGGTCCCTTCCAACCCAAGCCATTCTGTGATTCTATGCTTCAGCAGCAATTCTGAATTTGCTGATTTCCTCCAGCTGTGGCCTCGACATTCTTGATAAAAGTGACAGTCAAGCATCGTGCATGACAGCTGCAAGTCCCACAAATTCAAATACTATGGACTTGATGGGATGTACAGCACAAAGCTTCCAGTGAAACCAAAAGTGGAAACTTTGGTGCCTCTTAAGAGAGTAGGGAGAGCTGAGTCTGTAGGTTCAGATTCGCAGCTGACATAGATCAGTACAGCTCCAGAGATTGCAACAGAGCTGTGCTGCTTCACAATTTGGCCCTAAACATTTTGTACAAAGATTGTATCAGCATCTAAACAGATGAAGTGGGAAGAATGTTGTAATGGTGGTGGGCTTCTTTATTTACTTAAATACATGACCCATACAACAGAAATTCTGTAACAGCAAGCCCTAACCTTCCTGGGCCTGGGACAACACTACTGAGCGAGGAACAGAATGGAGGGAAGAGCACTTGAAGGTCTTTGCTAGTCTCTTTTTTAATTTCCTTATCACAGCTACAGTGATGTATAGCCTGGGAACCAGGGGCTGACTGGGTTCCCCTGCCTTCAGGAGGCACTTGGTGCTTTCTCTACTGACATAAAATGCTGCTGAAGCACCTCAGGCCCCCAGAGTCCCACCTGTGCAGGTTCCTCTGTCCCATCTGGTAAACCACTAACTACACTTCAATCCTGGGTAGGGGGCTCTTGAAAATAGCTGTTCTCTTCTGGCCAAAAGCCCTTCACCAACACCCACACCTCCTTTCAAAGAATTTCCAAAGGGCAAAAGACCCAAAGGTCCCAGGCATCTCTCTCATTCCAGGTCCCTGGTGAGATCAGACCCAAGGACTTCACAGCAAGGCTGGTGTGGACCTGGCAGCACATGCAGGATATGATGAGATGCAGTGCCACAACAGAGAGGAGATGGATGCTGGCACCCCCAGTCCTGGAACAATGGATCAGGAGCTGTGGAACAAACTCACCGGTAGGCAGTAAGGAAGGAGGTGGATTAGTGCCAGGTTTTACTCTTTATTTGCATTATATGTTCTGTTGTTGTGCTTTCCTGAGACTGTGACCGAGTTCCCTTTTCCTAATACAAATTTCTCTGTAATTCTTTCAAAGAGCTTGCCAGGGGAGCTCCTTGTATAAAGGGTGCTTCTTTAGTTTTTCCAGCTTCCTGGGTTCAGTAATTTTTGCTGCTCTTCACTATCTGATGGGAAGGCTGCAGATGTGTAACTAACTCCAAAGTCAGTGACAATTTGTATTAAAACTCTAATAGAGACCCCACCTACACACTATAACCTCCATCTTTCATAGAGCATGCAAGCAGACCTGAGGAAGCCTAGGTATGAAAGATGATCCTGTTCTTTCAGTTCCCATCTCTGATGAGCATTCAGGTCTTACCTGGTATGAAGATTGTTTATCTCACATCCATGCAAGATTTCTGGGTCCTCTTACCTATTTCTGTGTAACAACACATGCTGAACTTATTTGCTGACCATATCAAGTAGAAATGTGTACAATACACATCCTGAAAAAGCCTAACAGCTCAACATATATATATATATATGTATATATGTGGCCTTATTGTAGGATCTTCACACCTTCCTGTGAAGTCTTTGTGACTGTTCTTGAAAATTAGACAAATCTCACATGAGATAAACCTAATGGTGAATACTTGGTCTGCAAGAACCTTTTCAATGACAACTAAGTGTTTTAAATCCACTACTTTCCTTTCTCCTAATAATTGGACAACCTAATTAAGCATGGTATACAGAATTAAAGGGGTTATGTACTACTAAAGGGACCTGGGGAGAAGGGAAGTAAAAGTATAGAAAACCATCAAGAAATAAGAGGTCTTCTATTCCCATACTGCAAAGGCACCACAACCAGATTTTGCTTGGCAAAGTGGCAGAGCATAAGGTATAGCCTCACTTGCATGAGGAGCTTCACCTTCTGCAAGGAAAAACACCCAGGTTAAATGCTCTGCTGTGGCCCAGCCCTACCTCTGCTCTGTAGTTCATCTGTGGACCTTCCCCATGGTTGTTGAGTATTTGTGATATGTTGTTGTCCACCCCACAGTTACCTGCTTTGGAGAGAACAGCAAATTAAGGGAGTGGAATGGAAAGTTAAGGGACTTAGCTGGGAGAATCATATTTTTTCTACTCCCATTTTAGAGAGAGAGAGAGAGAGAGACTTTCTCTTCCTGTGCATGTCAGTTCACCCTGCTGACTGTTGGGTAAAGGCTGCTGCCTGCAGAAAACCATCTCTGCAGAGCAGAGTGCTGTCCTGACCTTGGCTGGAACTTACAGCTGCTGCTGTCATAAAACAATAACCAGTATTAATCACTGTCAGTCTAGTTATATGAATGTCTTCCCCTTGGCTGAATAAACCATCTGTGTGCATCTACCAGCCTTCCACACCAGAAAGGTGCCGCCAGTGCAGCTGATTACTGGCAGTGGTTAATTACCTGAGCACACTGCAGGACTGTGACAGGGGAGATGTATTGATGGTCTCAGGGCATTCCTCTCAGGGTGCTCCCAGACCAAATTCATCCTGCTGCCCATTTGAAATGATGACTTAGGAGCTGGAAATCCCTGAGGAGGAATCGTATCTTTCAAGTTCAGCTGGAACAGCCTCTGGGTGTCCCTTTGAGAGCTCCAGACCCTGGAGAAACACGTCATCCAGGGCGTTCTTATGTTGGCACAACATACCTCTGCAAAGGAAGAAGCTGGACTACAACACAAAGGCATTTTGCATCTGGAGGACATGTTCTCAAAGCAGCAAAACATCTTTGTTATGAATGTAACATATGTGGTACTCTCCCTCTGTTTGGCAGGAGATAAGAAAAACAGAAGCAAGGCAAAAATGAAAACAAAATGGAGCATATAGGCATCATGAAACAATTACAGCGCTGGGTCTCATTAGGGGCTAAATCTGGGATTGCCAGTCTTGTTTTAAAAACAGTTTTGTTCAACACCCAGTGACAGAATTTAAAAGCTAACATATCTTGCTGTATTGTGGGCCACAGTCACAGCTGGTGTAAATCAGTATAAACTAATGAAGTCAATGGAGCTTCTCTGATTTACACTAGCTGAGGTTATGGCTCAATAAGGTTAGGCTTGCTTTCTAGGAGTGTTCAAGGAAGCCAACTTCTGTGTGTCCTGTGATGAAGTGGTTATTTATAATGGTCTTCAGTGTGGTTTGGAGCCAAATTTCCACATCAAAAGTAGCTTTATAGGAGATATCCTTACAGTGAGGTTCAGTGCAAAATCATGACTTCAGAAGCCAGCCTTCCTCATGCTCTCAAGTATTTGATTTCAGCCTGAAAACCATTTGAGAAGCCAAGAAAAGCAGAGCCATTCCTGCCTACTTCCCCAGCTCTGCTTCATCTTTGAGTCGCCTGCATATCCAACAGGCCCTGACCTACACTGCCCATTTATCAAAGCCAGTTACTCTAAGTGTCTGTTTATTTATCTTCAGAAATTCCCAGTAAGACAGACAAGTTTCATGCTTAACCTGAAAAATCAGGGATGGAGGTGGAGTTCTTACCAGTTCCAGAGCTATTTGTTTGACTTGGCCACTAGTAAAAATAAAACACAATAACATGTCCCAGAGTCACAGCGAGAGGTGGAGGTCACAAGAAAACAGATCATGTCTTTCACAGCTCTTCAGCTCCAGTGCACTGAATTATGACTCCTATTATTTACTTACTGGATTCTCCACCCTGTGTGCAGGCTCCAAGCATTCGAAAAGCAGCAGGTCTCTGCTTCAAAGGATTAACAGGCAAGTAAGAGACCAAAATCTGTCCTGAAGCTACAATGACCTCCCCCTCTGCTTTTTATCTGGAAGGTCAGATGTTCTCGCAACCCTCGGCTGACTTCTGCCATCTTCTGCTCAGCTGTGCCTGCAGTCCTGCATCTCTGTTGTATTAAACTGCCAGGCTCCCATGGCAAATACATTCCCAGTGCAGCCAAACTGCTCTCCAGGCACAAACCACCCCATGTGTTGCAGCTCAAGGTGGGCTTTTACAAAAGCATATTGGTTTTTCTTAGTTGGGCCCTGCTCCCTACACATCCAGCCTTCATGTGATCTGTCAGGTGCCCAGAATGCCACAGGCTCTTTCACTGACCTCATCACTTTGAAACAAGCTGATTTCTTCAGAACTTCTTCCTAGAAATGGGTGTCCCGGGTCCAATCGTTGAGACCACAAACCAGGGCTGAAGCCTCTCCAGCTCTCCTGAGTGGTTTCTACGCATCCTGTGGAGAATGCCATGCTCTTCCACACACTCTTCAGTGGGTTTAATCCTCTATGGGCTCACTGGGGCCAAGGAGACAACTTTCCAAAAAAGGGAAACTTCTGAACTGACAGCAGCAGAGAAATCCACACCACAGACTGAGTATGAAACAACAGTATGTAAGAGCCTGCATGGCATCTTACATTCTGGGGAGGTACCACTTTCTCCGAAAAAGTACAGGATCCTTCTCCTCTTTCATACCCTCAGGTTTTACTTTTGGCCTCTCTCCACAGTACATCTGGTAAATATTCTCTCATTAAGAGCTGCAGTCTCCTTTTCCCTGGAATGTGCCTGGTCTACCAAGAGGTGGTTAGAAAACCCCATCCAGTTACTGCTCAGCCACCAGCCTCCCAAATCAGTTGTTTTTCTCAGCACCCAGCACACCAGTTGAGTGCTGTCTTTCTGGGTACAGAAATATCACTGCTCCCCCTTTGTTAGAATTTTTTCCTGTGTGGATATTTTTTCTTGGTATCTATGGCTTAATATGGAGCCAAGGTAAAGCCAGGAAATAATTTCACAATTAAAACCATCGTGTTTTTTATTTTACATAGGGATATGCAGACATACTAAAGCATCAAAAATGAAAAGTACTCCTTCTCTTCCCCCCTACTGCTATGCCTTGATCCAAGCACTGTGACTAGTTACTCCTGAGAGTTTCTTGGTTCACTTGATGCTAAAAGGCAAATAATTTTCTACTTAACATATCTCAAAGAGTCCTATTATTGTCTTCTGTTATATTACTGTAGAATGATCCACCACCACCTGCTCTGTGTGCTCTCTTTTCTTCTCATATTCTCAAGGTGATGCAACTGTGAGGTACATTTGTTCAGTTTTTAAAATGGTCGAGGGGCACTCAGTTTTTCTGCTTTCTAACCCAAAACCAAACAGAATTTCTACCGTTTTTTTTTTTAAAATAATTTCCAGAAGCAGTTGTGTTTTGTTGTCCCAAAATCAAGGAGAATTCTCTTCCCTGTGGAATATTTTAAAACAGAATTCTACCAGGCAAATTAATTTCCTTTCTGTTAATGCTGTCTCACAGCCTTTCAGTGTTTGGCTCTAATTTGGTTTTTCATGCATGTCTAGTCTTACTAGAGTTGAACTGGAAGACAGTCAGACAATTCTCAGATAACAGGCAGGAAGAAGCAACATAAACCCATTATCCCATAGGAACCAGAAATAGTTAATTATACACAAGTAACAAAACCAGTTTCCTCACCATCAGAACTTCTACCGAAGTTTTAGAACTTTCCTTGAATCTGGTTTGGGGCAAAGACAGGAAACTGCATCTTCTAAACTTTAGACATAAATCTTAAACATGTAAACATAAGATATTATGCCCCTGTCTTTTAAGTAACATTTATATTATCTCAAATAAACAGTCTTTCTGAAGTCAGTCTGTAATTGACATCTGACACAGTCCACATTGCAACAGATATGGTAAGTGCCGTAAACAGCAGAAATTATGCTTCTCTGTGCTCTGAGAAACATTCATATTTCCTTGCAAGATAAACTTTATTTTGTTGCTACGCAACCCTCACACAACACACCACGTTCTGCAGTAAATAAGAGTACAGATTTTACAACTGAAGGGCAAGCATGTGGCCTTTTGGGTTTTCTCCCCATTCTGAGTTCCAGCCCCAGCTTTAGTTCACATTATACTATTCCATCATTTTATTACAAAGCTGCCTCCAAAGCTCAGTAAGGGATATTTCAAACAGAGCAAAGCAGGAGAGTCAGAACCATCAAGTTCTTCTGAGGCTGATGGGGAACAAATGGTGGGGCTGCTGAAGTCAGTAAAACCATGAAATCAAGGCTTTTTTACTCCTTTTTTTAATCTTCCTTAAAAATGAACATGACATTTCCACAATAAGACACTCAAAACCTTTGTGCAGTGGCCTCTCCCTACTCCTGGTAACTGTTATACCTGCAACAGAAGCGAGACAGGTAAAGAGCCACCCTCAGTTTTACCCAAGATGAGAACAGTAGAGTCTGACCTCCTTTGTCCTTTACAGTTGCAAAATTTCTCCTGAATGCACTGGGTGTTTGAACTGTTCAGAGAACAGAGATACAGGTTCTGTGTGTTTCTGCATCCTCATCACAAGCAGAGCGAAGAAGACCAAGATTTATCTGTCTGAAGGGTGTGCTTGGAAACTGAAAAGAGCCACAAGGTCGATGCCTCAATTATTCCAGTTTCTCTTTTGCACCTGGCTGCAAATCCTATAAACTCTCCCAAGTAGCATCAGCCTTCACTTGCCAGTGTTAGCAAATGAATCCAGGTGAGAAAATGTGACTCTGAGCTCCAGCTGGGTGCAGCTGGCACAGTTTGGGCTACAGGGATTGGCACCATCCAAGGATCTGACCTATATCCCATGCATATACGTAGCAGTCTCATTGCAAAGGGGTTTGTGCCACTTGAACAACAGAATTTCCCTGGTTTTGCTTTGTTCTCTCATTCTTTACAAAGAGTCCTCTGAGCTCCTACAGCCTACATGCTACAAGGCCAGATGCTTATAAAGTCCCAGCACAGAGTCACTGGGGAAATGACACTGTTCATAGGAAAGCAAGATTTAATCTCTCCAATCTACAGTCTGGTTTCTCTAAACAGTGAACAAGAAGTGTCTTTTGCATTTTAAATTTTGTTATCATAACATTCCTGTTTACAGTTTCATTTTAACAGCTAAGTTACTCCCAGGCATGTAAATTAACATTAGTATTTGTTGCAAAACACCTTGAAGTTTCTAGCCTGGCCTTGTATAAAGTCCCATCTCTAATCACACCTCCCAGTGCAGCAGCTTTCCTTAAGAGCCCATAAAGTTTGGAAACACCTGTAAAATTTGCTTCCAGTACTTTCTTTAACAAGTGATGTCCTGCAGGCTGCCCCTTCTCAGTCAGGATTGCAGGATAAGGCCCACAGAGCAAACACAGTTGGGTTTTGTCTGGAAGCACAACAGGCAACACATGAGGCAAAGCCTTCAGACCTAAATCTTGGACAACGATACTTGATGTCTTCGTATCAGTGTCCTGCCAATTTCTTCTACTCTCCGGCATCCTGGAGGAGAAGTTACATTTCAGTTAAAAGCCCTCATTTTCTATCCCACTCTAAGCCTTTTCTATTTCTCTCTCATAAAAATCTACATTCTGTCAGACGAAATCCACCCTTAGTGACCAAGGATTTGCCACTACTTTTCTACAGATTTATTGCTCTCCTTTTGCAAAAAAATAAATTTATTGTTTTTACATAATCTACTCAGTTCCCCGTTAATAAGACAGGGATAACAAGTCCTTTCCCCGTTTCTCCATACACTAACCTGTTTATATTGCAAACATTCCCCTCATTAAGTTGCTGTAGCATCTTGCCCAGGGCAAAGAAAAGCTATGAGAAAAGTGGTTACGGAGAGGAAATGTTGATGTCTCACCTGTCAGTGCCATTGCCAGGCGAAACTCTTCCTTCAGCATCTGGAGAACTTCTTTTGCTCCTTCTTCACCCTGGGAGAATAGGAGACAATGTGTGTATGTGTAGGTAGAGACATATATACATGTGCCAAAAGTTTTATGCCCAAACATAAATCCTGAGTATTTGTCATAGCCAATTTTAAATTACATTACCTGAATATACACAAGGACTTGCTCAGAACTATCACACACACACACTCCTATGGCACACACACATACATGTATGTGCATACACAGAGTTTAAACAGTAAGTGCAGGTATCTAAATTCATGCTTTTGAGCTTCTTCTAACTTACTTGATAAGCCAGTCCCCAGAGGAGAGGCCTTCCAACAAAGACAGCTCTGGCACCAAGAGCAAGTGCTTTGAGGACGTCCGTGCCTTTCCTCACACCACCATCTAGGAACACCTCCACCTTCCCCTCCACAGCCTCCACGATTTCAGGCAGGACATCAATCTGAAAGGGGGACACCAGAAATACAGCTCAGCTGCTTCTGAAACCCTCTTTATGTTTTGAACGAGTTCTTGTGCACCCGATCCAAGCCCTAGAGCAGCTTAGTGGGCAACTGCATGCCCACCCCTACCCAAATAACATGGTATTTATTAACTTTGTATTTATATTTGTGACTTAGCAGGTATTTACAAAGGTCAAATTCATTTGGAGAGTCACATAAAGACAATCAGCAGGGTCACACAAAATAGCCTTCTGATCCCATGACATGCCTATGACACAGCATATATTCTCATGCAGAATATAAAACAGCCAGCACAGAGGAGGCCTTTCCACGGTATTCCCTCCCAAAATTCCTCTCTTCACTAGTGTGGTGATGAAATTGAATCACTGTCACTTTTTAAATAATCATCCCTGCTTTTCCTGTTTAAATTTATCACTCATTTATCCTGAGGGCCAGCCAGCACCCAGGATCCCAGAGGCAGGCATTGTACCCATAGACAAGGACTAAGAGAAAGATGTGCCTGGAGGAACTTAGAGGTGGCTGAAAATCCTAATGGCTGTTTTTTTCCTTTTCAAAATGCATCTTATTACAGGAATAACTGTAGGGAAAAACTTCATGTAAGAAAAAATTAGCTTTCCTCTCAGTTCTGAGCAAGGTGGGATGTTGCTTTCACCAGGCTCTACTTATCCCCTGTACCAGTGACACAAGTAAAGGGGAAAAGTATTTTTACTCTTCCCAAGTTACAAGTAACCAAGCAATTAACTAATTCTTCTTCCCATGCAAGGGGTCCCAGTGAAGGGATGAGCCTCCTGACTTCAAGCCTGGAGCAGAAATTATAGGGCAGCTGCCCCTACAAGGCCACCTAAATAGCTCCTATTCATGAAAATCAGGAAGGACACAACACTGGAAGCCAAGTATTAAAGGGGCTGGAAAGAGTGTGTAGTAGTAAGACAAAAGACACACAAATTCTTGTCTTTCAAATACGGATGTAATTCATTTCCTTTCTAATGGATAAAAATGACTAGGAGATGGGGGAAAAAAACTTGAAAGTGCAGTTTGGTTTTAGATTTGGATTAAAATTTTCTTGAAGTTTGGCACTTGCTGTGATTTTCCCCCTCCCTTTGGTTTTGCTCTCTTGCCAAACATATTTTGGATCTATTTCCATATACAGAGACCACTTTCTACATCCTGACAAACTGTACCAGCATTAAAGTGCTCTAATAACTAAAGCATGATGCAAACCATAATTAAAACAGATTTCCTCAATGGGTAACTAGACACTAGAAATATTGACCAGCTTGGGCTCAGCTCATGATGTGAAAGCCCATGAAATGGAAGCAAATTATGATGTTTCTAAATCAGAAACATTTAGCATGATCTGATACAGACATTTATATTATAAAAACTGCATTGTGAAGGGCAGTTCTTTGTACCCTAAACCCAGGGAACACATCAGCTTTAGAGTTCTCCTCTGTGCTGTGGTGTTGCAAAGCAATAACCCAGAAGATGTTTGCAAGTTTCTGTTCCACTGCAGTTGTCAAAAGTTAATTTGTATTTCTCAGAGTGATGTTTCTGACATCCTCACACGTTGTTCTGCTGAATGATCTCACACAGAGGCTTGCCCACTGAAATTGGGAATCCATTCTCAGAAGGTGACAAGACAACCTGTTTCCCTCTCCCTTCAGGGAATCCTCAAGGAAAACAGGAGGTTTTTCGTCAAGAACACCCTGGAAATACTGAAACAGGCACAACTGGGCTTTGATTCTCCTCCCTTTCATTCTCTTTTTATTTGTGCAGCTTTCCCACACCAAATGAAGCAAGATGAGTGATGACTGGAATTTTGGGGTTTTTCCTTCAGCCTGAACACATACTTTTTCATTTTCCTTTCCTTCTTTCTTCTTTGCCGACTGAGAAATTCTCAAATCCCTTTCACCTTTGAAAAAGGCACGGGGTAGCACGACAAGGAAAAGGAAAAAGCTGTAATTTAACCACTCTGCCCCTTTTCCAAAGGTGAAAATATTTGAAAGGAGTAAAAGGGAGAGTTTCATTCTGCCTTTAGCTGTTCCATAACTGTCATTTTTCAGAAGCCTCTGAAGGATATTGGAAGGGAAAAACAACTCTAATACAACCTTCAGTGTGCTGCAAATGGCAACAAGAGTTTTTCCAAACAAGAATGAGAAAGGAGAAATGAAAGAAGGGACTGGGAAAAAGATTTTTAGAGATTTTCCAATTGAATCTGACCAAGGGGAGGCTGTATCTAACTCCGCACAGAGAAGTGAAGAGGGGTTGTTACTCATGGGTTAAGACAGATAACACATATTCCAGGCTTTTCCTCCACTCTCCATGCTTTCAGAGGAAGCAAACAAAGCAAAGGCAGGGAAAATTAGGGATGGTGGATGCACAGTGGCCCCAGTACTTACGGTTGCAGGGACCCCATCAAGCTGTCGTGCTCCATGATTTGACACCAGGATACCATTTACTCCAATCTTTACAGCTTCTTTAGCATCATCAGCTAGGAAAAAACCAAGCAAGACATTCCCTTCCGTATCTGTGAGCTTGTAGACACCTCAATGAGGGAATCACCAAAAAAGCTATTTCCAGATAATGCCAAGCCACTTTAGGGCTTCAGCCTTCCAAAGCCTC
Source organism: Scytalopus superciliaris (assembly GCA_013400415.1). Classification (NCBI taxonomy): domain Eukaryota; kingdom Metazoa; phylum Chordata; class Aves; order Passeriformes; family Rhinocryptidae; genus Scytalopus; species Scytalopus superciliaris. The sequence continues at coordinate 126,400 of VXBX01007396.1, forward strand.
ACCTCAACACACAAAAAAGTTTCATCTTTAAGCAATAAGGCCAGAGAGTAGTTTGAAATGTTGGAGCAGAATATTTAATCCCTCTGGCTCAGCAGCCACTTTGGTTGCTAGCCTTTATTTTCTCTACTGTATTCTAGAACTCAACGCTAAGAAATTATTTTGCTGAATGATTTTGCCCAAGCCAAAATTACTGGCATGATTACAGTTATAATCCATACTTAGTGAAACCACTACACTGCTCAGTGCTCTTTTGAGAGAATGGAAATCCAACTTGCCATGAAGTTGTATCAACTCAGATCAGAGCTTGCAGGCACAATTAAACAGCAAGCTCAACCCTCCTGGCTGCACCCGATTTTGGATCTAAATTTTAAGCAGCTGCTTCCCCAAGTGTCTTCATCACTGGGTTCTTAGTGGTGGATGAGGAGGAGAAAGCTTTTTTCCCCTCTCCACTGCCCCTGGAAGCAGCAGAGCTACACACCCCTGAGGATTCCTTTCAGGACGATGGGCAGCGAGGTGAGCCCCCGGAGCCACTTGATGTCCTCCCAGTTGACACTGGCATCGATGGCCTCAGCCACGTACACGGCCAGCCCGCTGTTTTCTCCAAAGTCTTTCCCCGAGGAAAACGCCAGGTCGCTGCTGGAAAAGTTTTTTAATCTAAAATGACAAAGGACACAGAAAAATAGTCTGAGAAAGGTTCGTTGTAGCCACGAATCAATATGCCTGTGATAAAGCTTTGCTGTACTGCAGGGCAGGAGCAAAAAAATCCAATCCCAGTGTGCCAGATCCCAGTCCTTAGTGAGCCAAAACTTTTGGCTGACAAAGCATTTGATAATCAAGATAAGTATTTGATCTTTAAGGCCCCTTCCACCCCAAGCCTTTCTATGTTTCTGTGATGATTCTGTGATAACATCAGGGCAAGGGTTTGGTTTTGCTTGTTTTTCACATCCAGGGAATTCAGCTACTAGAGGAACAGCGGATCAGGTAGGTGGAAGGGAAGAAGGAGGAAGGGAGGTTTTGTTAAGCTCCACGAATTAGGTGGATCCACAGGAAGCCTTGCAAAGAATGCAGAAGTTTCTTCTGTCCAATAAGGCCAACATGCAGCCAGTTCACCTCGTGTCTCTTGCACATCACCTGGTAAAATGTAGGGGGGGGTAAAGGAAGTTCATATGGAAACATTAGTTATTATCTGGGGGGTTTTTAACACCAAATCAGTCTCAGGTTCTAGGACACCCATGTCCCACACCAGGCTGATTGCTCTGCTCTTCAGAAACCGTGTCTCGTTCCACACTGAGCTATTTAATACTCATATTACACGTTTTGGGAAGTGCACGGAGTTTTTTGCATGGAAACTGGCTGGATCCAGTGCTGATTTCATGCCTGCAACAAGCAGCATTTCACATGGCTTTTCTGTTCAGCTCCAGGCCCAGAAGCAAATGAGAAAGGAGTGGGCTCTCAGCAAGACCCAGCTTTTCAGCTGATGGTTTGTGGAGGGTGGGGTACCCAGAGAAAAACAGAACCATGGATAAGATTATATAAATAACTGTTGTTTTTCTTGGCCTGTGGAAGGCAGATCAACACTTGAATGAATGTTGCCTTACATACATTTCAGAGCACAATGGCACCTTGTTGTTGCTTTGAAACTTTGTTGAAAACCCGAAGCCAAGAAAAAGTTATCACGTAAATGAGCAGAGCCCCGCACTAGGAGGGTTTCACCGCCGACCCCGTGACAAAACACTGCCCAGCATCGCTCGGAAATCTGCAGTGATTAATTGGGGCTTTAAAGATTGCTCCAGTTTCATGTGATTTCATTCAGTTCACTCAAAACCTCCTTAGGGTTTCATCTGGTGGGGGCAGAGTGTTTCAGAAACACTCTACTGCTTTCCCCAAATATTTTTGGGGTTCACATTCCAAAACTCTTTAACATCAGGCCTTGAAATTATATTGCCCTTAAAAAAAATAAGCTATTTTAATAATTGTTTAAAATTGTTCTAGGTAAAAAGTCAGTGTGTCTCAGTGGTGCTGTGTCAAACACAGGCCTACAGCAGGACACATGCATACCAGGGTAGTACATTTTCCTCTCAGATGCATCAGGGCTTTTCTGCTTTCTGGTGCTTTTCTCCTAAGACTGAGCTTGAACACAGAAGTCAAGGCACAGTTCAGGTTGCTCTGTCAACCTTCCTCATGTCATCTCTTAGCTTCAAGTACAAGTGTATGGGGGAGGGTCAACACCCAAAACTCTGAAGGATTTTTTGCCTGCGAGGTGGAGAGTCAGATTCATGGCAGAGTTCCATGGCTTACCTCCCATTTCAGTATTATGGAAAATGAGAGAGGCTCATCTGTTGCAGATGGTACATATGTTGTGTAACACAACAGTCTTTTGTGACATAGCAAGAGCAATTCAGTTTCATTGATAATATTCAAAAGTGGCTTTCACCCAGAAATCATCTGCTTCAAAGTAATTTCAGCCATTCTTTAATAATTTTTTTCTCTCCATTTTTGGGTTCATTTGCATGCTCTGAATAACCTTAACTTACACTGTGGCAAACTGCAGTTGTTACCAAAACCCTGCATGTAAGATTCTCACAAGATTTTTGGCTCCAAGTCCTGGATATCCCATCCACCAAATACTTTTCCAGCAAGTCCTCAGCTGCTAAAACTGCCAGCATTTCAGCACATATTTATCAGGGTGGTATCTACAGTCTACCAATTAATATTTGCAAAAGGCCAGGGAAATCAATGCCCTCAAAACACCACTGTAGGGTGAAAAATCTGGTTTAACTCTGCGAAAATTAAACAAGTCATAGGCCCTACAGTGGGGAGAAAATAGAACTAGTGCTAGGTCAATCACAAGGCCACAGATTCTTCCGAGATACAGAAATATCCCAAAACACGTGTGGGTGTAGAAATTGTCCTCCTGGAGAACTTAGAGAGACTGATACTCGCATGTTTCTGTATTTGAGGGAAAGAAGAGCTAACAGGGCTCTGGGGTCAGTAACAAGAGGGCCCTGGACTCAGAGCAGGTCAGGGTAACACAGAAGGGACTACAATATCTCTTGGAAGGGACTTTTGATCCACTTAGTGCAGACCCCCTTTGGAGCACAACCAGCTCTGGAGCTGGATCCCAGTTCACAGTCAGAGTAGGTTGCACAGGGCTGTGTCCCACTGAGGGTTGAAGACATGCAAGAATATATCAACATAAATATAAAGAAACACCCCATCTCACGGTTCATCACCCTGCCTGGCACAGTGTCCTTGACAGTCTGCCAGCAGCCAGGAAAGCTTAGTTGTGACCCGAAGCACATCCCGACCCCAGCACAGCACCAGATGCACGCAGGGCGGTCACAAATTCCTCCTGGGCCAAGGAGGTGGTGACCCCAGCCCTGCCGCACTCCCAGCCCACAGCGGGCGTACCTGAGGTGAGGAGGCAGCTGGAACTTGTTGCGCACGTCGGCGATGCGGCGGCCGAGGTACGGCGTGTCCGTCGTCACGAAGATGGCGCGGTAGCCGGCCCGCTCCGCCCGCCTCACCAGGGACTCCGTCACCTCCCGGTCCTTGTACACGTACAGCTGCAGCCAGCGAAGGCCGCCCGGCGCTGCGGCCGCCACCTCCTCGATGGACGAGGTGGCCCAGGAGCTCAGCATCATCCCCGTGCCCACGGCCTGGCAGGCTGCGGGAACACAAACACGCGTTTGGGATTACCCACAGCGGAGGCCTCTCCAAACAGCAGCACGGGGCTCACCCGCACATGGTGCACACAGTGACACAGCCTTTCCAGGTTTCCAGGGAATGCTGCTCTCTCTAACAGCAGGTACTGACAGGGGTGGGCTGCTTGAGCCTTCTTCTGTGTGCTTATAAGCAGATTTCTGGTGGCTGCTCTCTGCACAGTTTAGGATGATCCCTGTGCCAATACTGGAAAGAAAAGCTCTCATAATCAAAATAAGCCTAACCCATCTCAACCATTATCCTACGGGAATCCTGTTTATAAGCCCTTAGTATCTAGGTATCACTGGTTGGAAATTCTGGTGTATAAATTTAGGAAGGGACATACAAACAAAATTTTAAATAATCTTATTTTAAAAAATAATACATTGTATGGCTTCCAACTTTTTGAACATTGCCACATTGCCTCTCAGAAGTCCCCCTCCCCAGGGGTGACTGCCGACCTGGGCTGCACCAGCTAACCTCATCCAGATATATTTTTATGAATCTAGCACTTATTCTTTTTGGAATAATCTGTCACTTAATATAAAATAAAGGAAAACACACCGTGAAACGCAAAAATCTTATATAAAGCCTTATTTTTCTTGGTCTACCGCAGAACGCATATTTTTAATGTAAATGGACCTCTGTTTCAAGACGTCATCTCCAGCCCATGGAGGAATTAAAAAGTGGTCTTTATGACAACATTTTATTAAATAAGGATTACAAGTCTCTTGGAGTGGAAACTTATGAACAGCTTATTCAAACAAATTGGTTACGCCCTCCCAGGGCACTTTCCCTCACTGGAAATACAGTAGCAACAACCCAACACTCTCTCCTGTGTAGCCATTTCATTCCTCCCCTTGAAATTCCTGAAAGTAGTTCCCTCTTATGATGAAGTACTGAGAAATGAGCTTTTTCCTAAAGAACCATGGATAGCAAAAGCCCAAAAGTCATGTTAAAATCAGCTGTGGGGGGTCACCACAAATTCCATAAGAAGTCATTTCCCAAATCAAGCCCGTTAAGCGATGCTAAGAAACAAGGAATCCACATTCCTTTTGCTCTGTCCAGCCCAAGCACATGAACGAGAGGGAAGGTTGATAACCCAGCAATTGCAAAACCCTCAGATCAGATAAGGGAGAAATGTAAATGTTATGGTTCCATCTGCCTTTAGGTAGCCAGATATTTTCATCCTTCCTTTCATTCTCAAGTCCATCTCTACAGCCCAACAGACATGACAGTAGTTGCAAAAGCAAAAATTAAATATTTTTGGTGAAGAGAAGACTTAAAACACAACATAGCACCATCTCCTCCAACTGTGTAGCAATAGAGAAAATAACGCTTTTCCTCTGATTTAGGATCAGATTTAAGCAGTTTGGTTCAGTCAGAGTTCAACCATCCCAAATGGGGTTATGGCATTTTCATGCAAGCGCACTCACAAAATTCCCCTCCTCTCTCCTGCAAAGGTCACAGCTCCGTGGTGAAGCACCAGCCAATCAGGCGTATTGCAGATCTGCTCGGGCAAATTCAAAGCTCGCACGCAAAATCTTTCAAAGTATTAGAAATTCCAAGTTCCGGTTTAGGTTGGTCTGTGCTTTACCTTGATCCTTTTAAAGCTTATTTTGACAATTTTCTAGACTTTCAAAACCATGAGATGCAGAGTCCTGAAGCGTTGCCAGGTTTGGTTTTGGTTTTTTCTACCTCAAATTAGGTTTTGCTAAAAATATACTCCCACTTCTCGCACATTTAGCTGCAGTTGAAGAAAACAGAAGCAATTCATTTCCTCCAACAACCATATTTCACATTTCAGCTTTGGGGTGCTGCAAATACCTCTATTTGTTATTACAAATCAGTACTGCTAGAGCCATATTCCCCCAGGACACTCTTGCTGCAATATGTGACGTTTGCCAGAGTTTAAACACAAGATTTTTTGTAAACCAGCCTTTCCTTTCCCCGTGCCATTTCAGACTGCTTTTAGTTGGCTTACTTTTTTCCCCCCAGGTCTTCCTTTAATCCTGAGTGTTGCCCAAAGCACACGTTCACCCTTGTCCACATTGCAGGCTCCTGGTGGGATCCATGAGAGCACAGAGAGCATGGAATTAGCCACACACAGGAGGCTGGGGAAGTTCATGGAATCACAGAATGGTAAAGAAGGTTTTCCTAGTACCTGATCCAAACCTGCCCTTTGTCAGTGGGAAGCCATTCCCCCTTGTCCTGTCACTCCATGCCCTTGTGAAAAGTCCCTCTCCAGCTCTCGTCATGCCTTTAGGCACTGGAAGGTTTCCCTGAAGCCTTCTCTTCCCCAGGATGAAGAGCCCCAGCTCTCAGCCTGTCTCCACAGTAGAGGTGCCCCGGCCCTCAGATCACGGTGGGGTGCCTGGGAAAGGGCCTTTCACAGCCTTGGCCTCACAGCTGCCCTCAGCAGGCACAGGTTTCTCAGCCCCACTGTGACATGCTTGTACTTAGAGCCCAGGGAAGCCACGAGCAAGGACATACCTTCTCACCAGGGAACATCATTCTTGCTAAAGCGGGACTTTGCTCATTCTTGGGGACCTCAACTGAAGTATTTTACACTGTAATAAATCAAGGCAGACGCTGAGACAGGACCCACTGGTGAGTTCCACTGGAGAACAGAGCAGTAACTTTTTATAACCCTTTTTTCATCCTGAAACCTCAGAGTCTTCTTGCCCCCAGCTGGTGGGACATCACTTCATTACATGGTTTGGGAATTCGGCCCTGTGGGCAAGTCAGAGGCAACATACCTCAGGGGAGGACACTGGAGAGGAGCCCAGTTCAAGCTTGCATATTTTGTCAGAGTTACCTTGTATGGCATTAGGAACTTGCTATTTTTCTCTAGCTGGGCAAACTCCCATCATATCCCTTTTAGGGGCATCTCCAAAGCCCAGCACCCGAACTGCCCACTGCAGTCATTCTTCCCTGAATCCACTGTCCCCAAGGTAAGGGCCAGAGGAAAGGTGGGTGGAAAGTCCTGGGTTTTTTTCCACTCTGAGCACAAAGAGTAATAGATCACGAAATCCCTCCTTCCTGGTCACTGATGAGCACAAGGAATTCCAACACCTGGCAGCACCGGAGTGAACAAAAAGCACAGTAGGAGCCTGTGAGGAGCCACAGGAACAAAGGTGTTGCTCCCTCTCTAGGGGAAGTGACAGAGCTGCCAGTAACTCAACGACAACAGGGGGGAAAAAAGCTCTTCAGTCAGTATTCCTGTTCTCCATTTGGCAAAGCAAACGGTGCAGTCCCATCGCAGGTGGTGGTGAAACCCCTCTTGCGTCAGCAGCGGCTCCGAGAGAGGTTTGAGGGCAGGCACAGAGGGCAAACAGAGAGACTTCAGCTCAGAGCAACTCAAGAGTTTTCAAAAGACCTGGCCCAGAAAGCACTTGGGGTTCTCAGCCTGCTTTTCAGCCAGTCAGGGAGAAGTCCAGTACTGAAACGCTGCTTTGAGGTGAAAACAGGAGTATAAGGGACTCAGAGCATTATGAAATAAGCAGGACTATAAACAGAAGAAAAGCCTCAGTAAAATAATGCTACAAAAATCTGTTGATTATCAATTAAGGCTGCACAAAATTGCTGTTTCTTGCTAAGCAGCTGGATGGTGCACAGGATTGTGTGTCAGTGCACTCGAGGTGGGTCCTGCTGACACAGGGATCCCCTTGGTTTGCAGCACAGCATGGAGGCAGGATGGCAAGTGGATGCCTTGGCACGGGGGAACAGTGAGTCTTCTGATGGACAAGAAAAATCCCTTAGAATCAGAAGGGTTCTGTTGAAAAGCATTTAGAGAATAACCTTTTGCTCTTTAATGGTGGCTAAGATTATTCATCAAATTTGGCAAATATTTTTAGTTAAAGAGGTTGAAATTGGAGTGGGAAGGATGAGAAAAAAATCACCTAAGTCAAAATGTCATGTGTTGATCTTTTCAAAATGGAAATGTTTTCTCCTGAGCTAACACTTTTGTTTCAAAACAGAGCTATGGCTAAAAGCATCACCCAGTAGGAAAATGAAATAAAACATTGTGTTTTGGATCAGATGAAACATTTCAGTTAATCCAAAACAATTTTCCTCCCAATTTTTCAGTTTCTACTGAACAGAAAATCCATTCTTTGGAAAATTGCCACATACACTGGTGAACTACAACTAAAATGCCAGGGAATATACTTGAAGGAAGACCTGGAAAACCTGGGACAACTGCCAAGGTGTGTGAAATTGTTTCAAGGACAAGAGAGCTTTCTCTGTAAGGAAGGACTCCTGGCATTTAGACCTGTCAAAGAAAAGTGAGGAGCAGTGTTATTACAGCCTGCATTTCTGATTTATTGTTTTTTAACAGTGTATTCTGCTCGGAGTGGGGTTAGCTTTGGGATAACTGGCCTGTCACCAGCAACTTTTAAAATTGCAGTTGAAGGTTTTTCCCAGACAAGCTCCTTTGCTACTGAAGCAGGACTGTCACTGAAGGGGTATTTAAGGCAAGCTGACAGGCTCTGCCCTGCTTTGGGAAGGTGCAGCTTGGTCCCTGCAGGAGAGCATCCCTCGAGGAGCACCAGCCCCCAAAAGCCTGAGAGGCCCCAAAGCAAAGGGTTGTGAGGGCAGGGAGCTCCAAGACACACCATGACGTGCCCTTGTCCCAGAGAGGACGTTTGCACTGCAGCACAGAGCAGTTCAAGATGCTGCTGTTCCAGGGAATCCCTTGGCAGGGTCGGGCACTGCTCTCAAGCTACACGGCGGCAGGGGAAGGAGCTGTCCCTGCTCCCTGCACCGCCACACCCTGCAGGGCAGGATGGGGGGAACCCAGGAGTGCCTCCCAGGGTTCAGGCCCAGCCAGGGCACTGCCTGGGAAGGATCAAGACTCAGACCACACTGTGCTTTCCAAGGATCATCCCCCAGGCAGAGGCACTGCCTCATACACAGCTTCCTACACACCTGAGCCAAAAGCCAGGCTTACGAAGTACCAGGTGCCAAAGCCACAGGACTATGGATCAGACTTGCTTGGCTTGTGTAAGTTGGTGCAGCTGAAGCAAAAGCTGAAGTAAAGCACCCAGCAATCTGCTTGCTCATATTCCAGAGGTAGCACAGGGTTTAAGAGCAGTTGGATGTGGCAAAGGCCCTGATCTCCAATGTCCCAGGTTTAAGGGAACCTTTCAGCCAAACATGCACTTTACAGCTAATTCCTGTCATCTTAGAAGGTCAAACCAAGAGCCTGGCACTGAATGTCCTGCTCCACCTCTAACAGCACAAAACCAAAGCTGTGTTTTTTCTCCTCAAAATACCAGTCCAATATAGAGGGTGTGATTTTAATTACACTCTCCTTGGAAAGCAATGAAAAATTCTGCATCTCCAATGGATACATTTACTGGACCTCACATTCCAAGCGGTGCCAGTACACTGAGCTCCCCCAGCTCGAGGACCCAAGGATATTAAATGCAATAATCATATGTTAAAGTTTGAAAATACAAGTGCTTAAAAATCAGGAAATTCCAGAATTAAGTTATTACCACAACCAGAACTCAGCCCTGGTACTCAACCTCGTTATACCACTTGACTTTACATGCCATTATGGATTAATGTGGCCAGGCTGCAGCATCAGTGGGAATTTTTGCTAAGAAACATCCTGAATTCTGTGTGTTTCAAATCCTGCTCTCACCATTGCATTAATATGTTTGCACTTAACAGTTTAATGCTTCAGAGTTTCCTCCCAGCATAACCTGGCCCGGAGTTAATCCACAAGAGCTGCCAAAGGGCAGGACGGCACCGAGGCTCCCACCGGCCCTTCCCAAACCCATTCAAGGTGTTGGAGCGCCATCGTGTGGACCGCGCCCGCACGTACAACAGGCATTAAAACACTGGTTTCCTGATAAATCTCTCGGGAAGGGGAAAAGATTGGCCCCAAACATACTATAAAATCAGAGCAATCTGGTTTTACCGAGGTGGCTGATGGAGTTGTGCTGTAATCCATCACAGAGATGCAGCTTCTTAATGAGAACTGAGACCAGCTTCCACTGCAGGGATGATCACTGGGCTCCCTTCACACTGGTATTTGCTGCATTGGTTGTGGGAACACTGTTAGATGAATAACTCAACCATGCACAGGATTTATTTTCTTTTAAATATCACCTATTTAGGTTTTGTATCCTTTTGCATTCAGTGCTGGGGCACTGAAATGCACAGCCCAGACCTCTTCCTCAGATTTTGTGTCATTGTGCAGCTTGGGTAAAAGGAGTAGGAAATAGTTCCCCATCTGAATGCTGGTTCATGTCCCATTTCTCACAGCCTTTTAGGCTGCAGCCTCTGTGCTGGCAACATCTCTGTGCAGCTCCTAGCCCAGAGGGGCCCTTATCTCACTGCCTCCCTGGGATGCTCTCAAAGAGCTCTCTTCAAAGCAAGGGTTTTTTTCCAGGCAAGCAAAGGCTTCTGAATTTCTAAAAGGAATTCTCCGAAAGACTGTTGCTGTGTCCATATATATTTATAGAATTTATAGGTAGATATACTTTTGAATGTTATGTGTGACAAATGATTCCCCCCTTGCAAGATCCTGTTTTATAGCAAGGGAACCCACACTCAAAGCAGGCAAACAGCAAAAAACAAACGCAAAAATCAACCTGATTCCTCTGAGCAGCCCATCCTGGAGCAGGAAGCCCAGCTGGGATCGGTAAGCAGCAAGCAGAGCGGTGCCCTGTCCATCTCTGTGGCTCACCTCTGGCTGTGGCCGTCTCCCCGTCGGCGTGGGCCATGCGCTGCATCGCGGTCGCTGCCACGCACACGGGCATGGAGACCCTCTGCCCCAGGACCCGGGTGGACAGGTCTAGCACTGACACGTCCCTGAGGAGCCGGGGGTACAGCTTCCACCTGCCACACACACACACACAGAAACAGCATGAGGAGAGGCCTGGAGCATCAGGGGCATTTACAGTTCCTACTGGGGAAGGGCAGGTTTTTCCTGCTGTCACACAGTGAAAGCTGGGGGGGGGCTGGAGCAGAACCCCTCTGTGTGACCCAGAGCTGCAACAGGACCCCTGTGAGGCACAAAGTCTGGCAAGGAAGAACCAAAGTCCAGTGAGGGTGAAAGAGGCAAAGAGCCCTTGAACATTATGGGCTGGTATTATTTGAAAGAAAAAACAGGAGCTGCAAAATAATAAGGTTCATGGTGGGTCTCAGTCCCACCTCAAAAGCCTCGGGGAGAACTGGACAACAGAGGGTGTGTGGGAACAGGAAAATGCATCAGTGCCCCCTTAGTCATTGCTTCTATGGACTAGGGAGCCAAAAGACACAGGGTTTTTGGATAACCCAAGCCTGGCCAGCATGCTTGGATCCCCCTCTCCCTGTGCAGCAGGTGTCTGCAGTGAGACTGAGGGAGAGGAATTTCCACATGGGAAGCAGGTATGGAGGATGGCTGTGCTGGCTTTTCCCAGCCCAGGGGGCATGGAGTCCCCCAGACCATGCTCTGAGCCATTTTGCTCAGGGAGTCCTGTCCCCACAGGCAGCAGCCACCATGCAACACGTGGTGCCTGGGCCTTCCCTGCAGCCCTGGGGCAGCCTACCATTCCACAGGGACTCCAGGCTTCCAGGAAAAGCCAACACAGCCACTGTAATTGGGTACAGGGACAGACCGAGTCACACAGCTGATCCCCAGTAGGGCCAAGCACAATCCAGTCCTTCAATGACACAGCCCAGCATCTGCTCAGCCAGCCCTGACCTGGATTTGCCTTCAGTGTGTCCACCAGAAACCGCAGCCCAGAGCTGGGCTTTATTCTCCACTGGGATTTTCGGTCTGGACACAAGTGGAAGGTGACTCCAAAAGAGAGCAAACTAAACCACACTTAACCTGAAATTACTATTGACAACACCACAACATCCAAACCTTTAGGAAGACGGTCGCATTCCTGGGCATACCTGTGAAATGGGAGTCTTCCCGCCACCCAGGCCATGTCACAGCACTGCCACCGTCACCAGAAGCCACAAGAGGGGGTGCAGTAGCCGGGGCTGCCTCTCACACGGGCCAAAGCCTGTCCTCAAGCACCACTGAGCCTCCCTCCCTCTGAGAGGGCTCCGATGGCTATTGCATTTTAATTACAGGAAGGAATGAAAGACTTAAGCTCTAGTACTGCTGAGCCTAACTGCCCTGACTGATAATATAATTATCAGCATAGAAATAGAACCAGAGCCATTTGTTACCCTCCAACAGCGAGTAGGAGTGACCTCAAGCTTGCATATTAAAATAACAAGTCAGGGGAAAAAAAGGACAAGACAAAAATCTGTTTTATAGACAGATCAAGAGGCATTTCTCTGAGAAGCCTGGGACAGGGCCAAGATGAGACCCACCTTTGTGACGGCCTAGAGCACAGAGCTGTGCCAGCTCTCCAGGAATTGCTCCCCAGGGAGCACAGAGACAGTTCTGGTCTTGGGAGGAGCTGTGTGGCCACGGGGAGTCAGCTGTGCTCTTCAGTGCCAACACACACACGGCAAGTGTGTCTCCTCAGGCTCGTTTTCATGCCATTGTACTGGGCTGTTATTTTTCACGGGAGGGTGGGCCGAGGGCGGGACAAAGAAAACATGACTTTTTCCTCCCCCTTTCTTGCTAATCCTCAACCCGAAGGCTTCCACTCAGCTCTCAGGCCTCTTTTCCCAGCAAGCAAAGAAAACAACAATCCTTTACAACAATCCTTGCTCATTTAGACAGTCCAAAGCACAAAGGATGTGGAGCATCTCCCTCTTCTCCAGCCTCCTGGTGTCTCTGCTCTCCCAGACCTGTTACCTGGTACAATCACCGCCATCCCGAAGCCCACCTGTGAGGGTCAGTCCTGAGGCACAACATTCCTGTAGTGCTTTTAGCTGGGAAAAGAAACAGAGGGAGCAAAAATCCTCCCAGCAGTGTGTGCAAGAAAAATGATGCTGTTCCAAGCTGCGATACCTTATCAGGTCACACCCCCACCATCAGCACTCAGTCAGTGCTCCTGACTACTCATTGGGTGCCCCAAACGTACCAGAAGGGATCACTACCTGAGTGATCATCTTTTAATGAAGTCTGATCTTCCTTTGGAAACGTGTTTCCAGCTGTGATTTGCAGACACTTGAAGCCAAGCATTTTCTGGACAAGCCACAGGGAAATGCCCTCCAGAGCAGCAAGGAAAACTCACGAGCAGTATTTATTTCCCAGTCACCAGAGCACACACTCATTTGGCTGCCACACATCACCTGCTTCCTCCAGGTCTTTCACTGGAAACATTTCCTGGCTATTTCATAAAAAACTTGGAGGTTTGTTTTTTCAATTCATCATCTCCTCATCACCCACATCTTTTCCCAGCCAAGTCCATACTCATGTGCTGCAATCCGCAATTGGGAGTGAGCACATCCTTCTTCCCAGCTGGAAGTGGGAGATGCCACAGTGGGGAAGGCAGCAAGCACTGCTGGGTTTAGGCAGCTTCAGCTAAAAGCTGTTTTGAAGGAAGGATTAAAGAGAAGGAGGGGGATTAATCTTTGGGGTTTTTTTCTTTCCTCCATGCTCAAAAAATTTCCAATTGGGAATTATCTTGAAGAGGGGTAAGAGGGAAGCACTCTGGGCTTTCAGCTGTGAAAAACATTGACATTTTCAAACAATTCTTGTTTCCCTTCTGAGCTCATCCCAAATAATCCCCTCGTGCTGCAGGGCAAGCAGAGTGCTTGGGAAAGGACCCACTATTCAGGAAGAGTCTCCATCACAACGCAATTTGCTGCCCTAATCTCCCCCACAGCTCCACTTCCACGAGAAGGGGCAGGGACTGGTGATGTGCCAGGCTAACCGAGAGCTGCTTTTCCTTGAGGAAAATTAATCTTCCCTCCCAGGTGTCTTTCCATGCACACTCTTTTTTCAGCACTCAGTGAATCCAAGGTGAAAGACACAGCAGCAATGTAAGCAAGCATTTTTACAGGCATTCCTTTCCTTTTCTCCTCCTACAACTTCTCTGGTTTGTCAGGCCCCGGTCAAACACTCAGCTTTGCTTTTCCAGCCATATTCCAACTACTCCCGTGCCCATTTGAATGCCTTTAGTCGCTCCAAGGTAACAGTAGGTTTGCAGAGAGCCCACCCCGATGGTGTCACTGATAGAGCAGCAGCTGCTGTTCCCTGCACAGGACAGAACCAGGCGGGCTCTCCAAAGCCGCCGGGGATTGCGGCAGAGCTGTCACTGCGGATTAGCAGGAGCCCGTTCCTACACACACCAACGTCCCCCTTCCTTAACGTGCCAGGAGGGACATTGCACACTCATCTCCTGAGCCCCATCAAGCTAAAGTTGTCACAAAAATCCACTCTCCAGTCAGGCCCCCTGACAAATGGAGAGTGGATTTAACTGGCACGCGGCTGGGAGGACACACAGCCCAGACATTTGATTTTTAATCTAAGGAATATGAATTGTGCTGCTCCAAAAGCTGCACGGGGTGTTCCAAAGGTACTGCAGCATCCAGAGACACAAATATCCATTAAGGTTACTCCTTAGTAATAATTATTACATTAGTCCTTAATAATAATGTATTTATTCCCCCAGAAATACAACCATTCCATGGTGATATTATGTATCTATAAATATTTAAATAAACTGCAAACATTTTGAAGCAGGCTGAACCCTGCAACCAAGCTTCTGACCGGGGAAATCAACGGGAAATGATGCTGAACACACTCATGTCTTTCACAAAACCATCTGACCCTGTGACCTCTGTGACTCGGGGGTGTAAAGTCCACCTTAGTTTATATTTACCCACAAGCTGCACTCAGGAATAGGCAGGAAAAGCAGTTACATGCTCAGAGACATACCAGGACTGTGTGAGGGTCAGAGGGAACAGCAGCCCTGCATCCATAACAGCTGGGCCAGCTACTCCCAACAGCATCCAAGGGGAAAAGAAAGGTTTTATAAGTTGCTTGTGTCAAGCAGGTCTTATAAATCAAAACATTATGAAGCCTTTATGGCAGGTTTCTACCTGTTAGAGATGTTCTGCCAGGAAGTCATTGCAAACACGGTCTAACAGCTGTCAGTGGCAACATCCCATGTGTTAGGAAAATAGGATCTTGTTTTCCTCAACACAGATATAGAAAGGGAGGGAGAATAAAAGCAGAAACACCTCCCAGCCCCTTCACTTCTGCACTGCTGAGGAACAGGAACCCAGCATCAAGGGGCTTTTAGGCACACCAAATTTCATTTACTTCTTTTAGTGTCTCAGGCCACTCAAGGCTCTGCTAACAAACATCTCCTTCAGTTCCAGGCTGCCTAAAAATTCCACAGTTTTCAACACCCAGAACCGGAGGCTCTTACTGGAAATATGATGCAAGATGCAGAAAGACCAGGTGAGGCACAGGCAACCAGTGCAAGGAGTTTTTATCAGAGGAACCCATCCCTGCAGTGGGAAACAGCTTGCCATGCCTTATATCTCAGCACTGACATCCAGCTCTGCTAATGCCAACACCACAAGGGGACATACCCAGCTCTTTGTTAGCCTGTCTCTGGGAGGTTTGGATCCAACTTAATCCTGATTAGCTCTTGCAGTTACAAGTAAAATACTCCCTACTCCTGCAGTTTATTGCCTCCAAGTGCTTCCTGTGAGTGTCCTTTCCTTAGTGTCTCATTTTGGTTTCATGAGGGCAAGTAACATTATGGCGTCTGGAAGCATTTAAAAAAGATAAAACAAAGATCAGGTGAGCACTGCCACATCCCCTCCTGCTCCTACTTACTCTGCAGGGCAGCCCTTAGGCTCATGTTTGAGCAGGGCATTCCAGTCTGGGAATGGGGGCTGCTGCATGGAGCAAGGAGGTCTGGAATAAGTGATCGCAATGGAGGTGCGTTTTGTTCTCTTAATATTATAAAGCTTTTCTATTTGTTTCCTGAAAATTAAGGTTCTGAGCCCATTTCTGTGATCTGACCTTTGAGATCCTGCTAAGAGAATGATCACTGCATTTCCTACAACTTGTATAGGATTTCTGGCTGAGTTGCTCACAGCCTATGGAAAAGCAACTGGAGCAGTAAGTAGAATTGCTGCTCTAAGCAGAAAAGTGGGAAAGGAGGAAGACTAAAGATAAATTGGAAAAATCTTGTTTCGGTTTATTAGACTCAGGAGGATTAAGGACAAAGCCCTGAGAGATTAACAAAGGCGAGCACAGGGGGTTAAATGTCTGCACCAACACAGCCCCCCAAGGAAAGAGATGTGAGCAGCTGGTCCAGCAGCTGGGCTGGGCTCAGCTGGGCTGAGGGAGCAGCCTCCAGCTGCCTCCTTCCCTCTGCCATGCCTGGGGAAAGGTGGGAGTGGGGAACCAGCTGCTGTGACATGACCTGTGTCACCTCCACTGAGCCCGACAGCAAGTGCTCAGACTCTGTGTTGACCTTCTGAGACAAAGGGGCACCTGAGCCCGGGTTCAGGGATCCAGTCTAAGTTCAAATAGGTCCCCATCATTTATTATATTTCCTGGTGAAATACTTGCCTGACCTTCTGCTGGAAACCCCCTAAGCACAGCTTGCCCACCCAGGACTGAGTCCTGGCTTTCCAGGCTCCCCCCGGAGCTGGGAAATGCACCTCCGTTCTGCTGGGCCCTCATCTGTGTACGCTGCATAACTAATTCAGTTTGGGAGGGACAAGCAAAAGGCAAAACTGACTCAGGACCTACACAGTTCAACCCCATCACAAAACCCCTTGCTGGCACTGCAGCCCAAAATGTAGCAATTAGTTTAATTGGCTGATTAAATATCGGAGCTGAAGGTTTTAGAGAATTTCTGGTAACAAAAGAACCAAATCGCAGGTAAAGCTAAAAAGGTGCTAATGGATTTTAGGGACTGCTTTTTGACAGAAAGGAGGAGTGAAAGGGGAGAGACAATTGTTCTGAAAATCAGTTACTCGAGAGTCTCTGCTAAAAAAGAAGTTGCAGAAAAACTGAGTTTTGGTCACATGGGAAAAAAAAAAATCTAAAATTGCACCACATCCACTAATAAAGCAGAACTT
This sequence comes from Scytalopus superciliaris, assembly GCA_013400415.1. Classification (NCBI taxonomy): domain Eukaryota; kingdom Metazoa; phylum Chordata; class Aves; order Passeriformes; family Rhinocryptidae; genus Scytalopus; species Scytalopus superciliaris. The sequence continues at coordinate 143,062 of VXBX01007396.1, forward strand.
ACACCCCCTGCCTCCCACCCCAGCCTTCAATCATCCTCCTACCTGGAAAATGCTGCCACGTTCTCTGCAAGTGTCTCCTGGTCATCTGCTCCGGAGCGGTAATAATCGTACACGGATTTGGGGAGAAATGTCCTGGCATACTCCTCAAAATCTGCAATGCACACCGGCTTTCCAGACATGTCTGCAGATCTCACAGGGTTACTTTATTCCCACTTCCCTCTCTTTTAAGCTCTGTATTTCTGTCTGTAAATCATTAATGTGGGGCCGCATCAAGACTCAACTTACCTACATTCCAAAAATAAATAAAACAAATACACCAACTTCTTGTGTCATATTGGACTTCAGCACCATGTTTTCCTTTGTGTGGTCAAGGCCAACCTGGAACATAACAGACTGAAATACAGTAAACATAAAAGCAGTAAGCAAGGAAAGAACTATGTAGTTAAACGTGCAATAATAGGAGCGCACAGTCCCTTGTGGATGCCTTTATCATCCAAAATACCCAGGAGACACACCACAATCAGTTTGTTTATACCCAAAAAGCAAAACCTTGATTTAGATGGTTTCTAAATGCAGTTCACATTTCTTAGTTGAACCTTGACTTAAATTTTAACAAATGGACATAATTTGTGACAGGTTCACAGTATCTCTGTGAGAGGGAAATCTTCCACGTGTATCACGTGTGTGCAAGGCAGTTTTGCAGCTGTGCACTGCAAACTGACAGGAACGTCCACACCATGACACCCCCAGGCATTTATCCCAGATCAGTGTCAGGAGCAATTGAAATGCCAACTGCTTTACCCTTGGCACTGCTCTGTGCTCACAGCACAGAACCAGAACAGGCCTCCTTGCATTTATGTACAGTTTGCATCACCTGTGCTAAACCCAGGGATTTCTCCTGCAGCACCAGGCAGCAAGTGTGCCACGACAGCTGAGCACTTCAGTGTGTGCAGATGAATTCAACCACAATGAATTCAAAAGCTTTTCACGTTGGAAAGCTGCAAAAATTTCAGAGGGTAACAAGTGCTGCATCACTGTTCCACCCTTCCCCCTTCTATCATGTCTATATTCCCTTAAAGAAAGTTAAACTCTTCAAAATTCCTCTTGATCTTTCTGTCTCCACGTTCACATATTGGTGATGTACTTCACAACTTGGGCTAAAGGTTCCCCTCTCTCCCCCCCCACCAAGTTGCCCCTGTGCCACCCCTAATGGATCCCCCAGATGTGCCAGTCACACGCCGAGGCCCCTCTGGAGTCACTGAGTTCACGCTGCAGTCCAGCCAGCACACCCTGGGGAAGCTCCACACACCTCCAGCAGCACTCAGCACTTCCACTGCTGCCCAGTTTGTGCACTGGGCTGAGCTGGGAGGTGCCAACATCAGCACAAGGGAAGCAAAACTAAGCCAAGTGTGGAATTTAATGCCAACATGTCCCCAGCATGTCTGACACCAACACACACAGCTTCCCTGCAAGTAATTGGCTCCTTGTTTTAATGACTTTCTCTGGAGGAGGGTTCCTCCAGCTGCTTAATGGGGCATCAGCTGACCTTTAACCTTGGAGCAAAGGATGAGCAGCTGACTGAGCAGCAGAGTTTGCCCAGACCTGTGTCCTACTGCAGGATCAGAGGGACATCAGTGGTGTCCTGTTGACACGTAAAAACATCCAGAGGGGAAGGATGAGCCGGCTGGGATCTTCTCACTCCAGTTAACCGCAGTGAAGATTAACTGGAAAAGTTAACTGCAGCACACAATTCAAATATTTCAATGTTCAAGCCAGTAAGACCAGTGTGCAAAGCTGTTTTACCAAGTAACTTACATAAGTAAACGCTTACTTTGGCTTTCACGTTCCCCATGAACATGGGTGAATTTCTCCAAATGAAGTCAGAGAATACCTGTTTTCTGGAGTGTTTTCAATAGTATCTCTCATCTGTCAGCGCTGGGCTGATTTCCTTTGTCCCCTCCAAGTCAGCCAGAAGAAGCACCAGGAAATATGTGGGGTTTGAACCCCAGCAGGCATCGGCAGCTTCAGCATGGGGGTCAGAACTGCTGGGGCCTGCAGGGGTGAGGGCACTTCCTTGGCCATCCAGCACAGACAGAGAGCAGCTGGCTGGAACAGGCCCTGGATGTCTGTTTTGTGAAGCCACTTGGCAAGTCTGGGGACTGCTGGGATGGCAGGAGATTGGAGGTTCCCAAAGAGGTTCCCAGTGTTACTTTTGCCCCTCCAACCCCACAGTGACAGACATAAGAAGTGCCCTTACCAAGAGTGATTTTTCCATTTCCTTTTGTGGCACTGAGAGTCAGACAGCTTGGAATGGCCGCTGTCCTTCCTGCATCCCCTGAGCCACTGGCACAGCCTGTGCCAAGACCATCAGACCATCGGCAGTGCCCACGTTCAGCTCCCGCAGCCCCCCGCAATTCAGACTAACAGATGCAAAGTCCACAGTACTGCCAGGCTCCCAGGAAGCTGAATGAGCCAGAAAAACATGGCCTTTCCATATAAAACAGAAATTTCAATTAAAATGTTAGGTGACTGAATTCCCCTTTGTTCCCTGTCTGTTGAAATATGGAGCTTTCCTTTCTCCTCAGGAAAGACAAAGTGAGACCAAAGCGCAGAGAGGGTTTTGTAAGTGTTTCTGTGCTGGGAAAGGAACGAAGATGTTTGGATAAAACAAGCACTCCTGGCAGTGTGATCAGCTCCCAGGAGGAGGCACACACTGCTTGGCAGCCCCATTCCCAAGAGCTGGGACTGACCACTGGTCCAGTTCAAAATTCCAAAACAGAAACTCAAGCTTTTCTTCTACTCTTAGTTCAGCCATTAGAGTATCTTCCTATTTCCTCTACAAAACTAGAGCCTGGATTCATCTGCTTGTTTACAGTAATTTCCAAACCCGCTCAGATTTTGCCTGTAGTATTCCACGTGCTGTTTTCCTGGAGAAAACTTCACGTTCTCACATCACAAAACAGAACAGGAAGCAGCTGATGAAAGAGCGGAACAAAATGCTCACAAGGCTTCATTTGATGCCACTCCAACTTGCATTCTACAGCAGGAAATGGATGCAGTGGAAAAGAAGAAAGCCAGAGTGAATGGCCAATCACCCAAGCCCTGCACCATTTCCTCAGCACTGCCTGCTGTGAGCCACACCCTGAGCATGGGCCATGAGCTCTGCGCCTTCCTCCAAACCCTTCTCACAAACCACGCGCCGAGGAAATGAAAACTAACTGCCAGATGATCATAAATACAAAGTTTATGTGGAATTTCAGTAAAAATACCCGGAGTACAGATTTGCAACAATTTCAGGTAACAGACAACCTCGTGTGACGTTTCCAGGCAGAAAGCCCACGTAACAGGGGCCACCCAGCACGGGGGCAGCACACAGAGCACTCCAGGACTCACATACAAGTTTCACACAGATCTCAAGGACAAGACGCTGGGAAAGCTGCATGGATTTCCAACCCGTCGGAATTATTGAACGACTTGCCTTAAGGATTCCCATTCGGATCAGTCAGGAACTGGTTTCCAGTGGCATGCAGCCCAATTGATATTTAAATTGGTTCTCAACAATCCCTAAATAATTTTGACACACATTTTAGAAGCCTTAAGGCCCTGTCTTTAATCAAAACACTGAACAGTGTCAGCAGCAGCTCCTCCAAGGCCCTTTTGTCTATACTGAGGTTGCACAAACAAGCTCCATTTTTAAAAATTAATCATAACAGAACACTCAAGATTGCACAAAAGGTTGATCCTGACTTGCTGGAAACACACAATTAACACAGCTGTAATAGTCTAATTAGTACTACCCTCCACGATTCAATTAAAACGTGTTTTAGTGGGAAAAAAACCTGATCTTGGAAAATATACTGCCATGACACTTTCACCACACAGCTAATAGTTTTTCTGTTGAACACATATTTAGCCTTTACAGTGTTTGCTACTTGCTGTTTGCCAGACAAACATTAGTGAGAGCCGAGTATCTCCAGCACCACGCTCCAATAAATCTCCTACACATGTAAAACTAACTTGGAGAGATCAATGGTTGCTCAGCACCTCTTTTTCCAAAGCCTTAATCACAATTTAGTGATCTCTGTAATGAGATACTCCAATACATGCCAAATAGAGTCATCCCAAGCCAGCATTCATACTCCCCACTTTATGGATGAAAATGCAGGAACAGCAACACCCACAGAACCCTTAGAGGCCTGGCACAGCTCATTTTCAGATTCACAAGGCAGAGCTAAACTGTGGTCACTTGCTGCCTGTTCACTTAATCCCTGCTCAGAGCGATCCCACAGTTGGGTCTATTGTGATGGAAAACACTTGATATCTTCAGTTTAAATAAGGCAAACTCAACTGTGACAGGCAACACAGAGGAGATGTAAACAGAGCCTTCCCTTCCCACACAAAGGAGTTCTGATCTTTCTCAGAGCATCTCACAAACCCTGTGCCTTGTAGGACAAAGTGCCACTTGTGGGTTTGTCTGCCTTTGAAATCCAAAGGTAATGTAGTGAAACCCAACTCTTGTGAGAACACCTTTTGTCTAAACATCCAAACACCTCGTGTTGAGCACTGCGAAGAGCTACACTTGACTTTTTCATTGTTCAATTCCCAGCAGAATTCAAGAAAGCCACTGTAAGGGACAGGGATGTGCTGTACCTTTTAAAGTCAAAACCTCTCTGAACCGCTGGAGAGAAAACAGGTGACTGGCTCATGATAATACAAAAGTGAAGAGAAATCCAAACAAATTCTAATATGGACACACTCCCTCCTGCACCCTGAGAACCACAAGACCCTCTGCAGTACAGAATACCCTCTCTGGTGACAACCAAAGACCATTAACCTGTGCTGGATCCAGTCCCACAGACCTTTCAGTCCCTGGTAGGTTTGGATCCAGTTTAAGGAATATGCCTGTTCTTCCATTCCCTTACACAAGTTCATGCACCTGAACACATACACCCACACCCCGAGTCCTGCTCGTCTCAGGAAATATGGTCACACTCCTGGTTTTCTCTCAGACTTCTAAGAGCTGATAATGAAAAAACATAATGGAAACAATTCTGTACTCTGAGCTTTTAAGAGCACAGTTCTCAAGCTACAGTGGCCACAGAGTTTTTTGGATTTTTAGAATTAAAAGTTTAGCTTTTAAAAAGCTGCTGTGCACCTCGACTGCTACTGAGTGCTGCTGTGTCAGCTTCCACAACTGCTCCGGGACAGGGGACAACACCCAAACCACACACCACAAACTCCTCCCATTATAGTGCAAAGTGTATTACATCATCAACGGCGTGTTTTCACCTATGTGAAAGGACACTCACATGTGTCCACTCTATGGAATTAAAGTTCCAGCCTGGGAACATTCCGTAAGAAACTCCATGTAATTGTGTTCTCTGAGCAGCTCTGACAAAAGCAAGTACCACACAGTTCCAAAACATAATATGCAACAGGACACAGATGGGAAAAGTTAAGCTTCCTCAGTAAATATGTTCTTTATGAGCATTTTTAAAAAACCCCAACAACAAAACATTNACATCTTACACACGTGGTCACACACCAATGAAACAGGAACATACAGGATGTCACTGTAGATATTCCTTACCAAAATACTCATACAGTAACCAGGAGTGATATACTGATTTCTCTAATGGCCCAGGTCTTCTACCCACACCTAATGCTGTCTATCTGCCAAGCCAGTTTCACTTCACATGGTTNCAACACCCAAACCACACACCACAAACTCCTCCCATTATAGTGCAAAGTGTATTACATCATCAACGGCGTGTTTTCACCTATGTGAAAGGACACTCACATGTGTCCACTCTATGGAATTAAAGTTCCAGCCTGGGAACATTCCGTAAGAAACTCCATGTAATTGTGTTCTCTGAGCAGCTCTGACAAAAGCAAGTACCACACAGTTCCAAAACATAATATGCAACAGGACACAGATGGGAAAAGTTAAGCTTCCTCAGTAAATATGTTCTTTATGAGCATTTTTAAAAAACCCCAACAACAAAACATTACTTTCAACACAGATTGGCCTTATTAATCTCAGTCTCAAAGGAAACCAGCATTTTGCACTTGCAGCTTATCTCTTCTAATGAGAGATGATCTCATCCCTGATCACTCTCCATTCTTGAAGAACAAGATGAAATTCATGCATGTGAGCAAGGTTTATGCAATATATATATATATANCACACTTTTATTCTGATATAAGTAGCAAAACCAAAAGCTTCTCCCCACCTGTGCCCCTCTCTTTTCCCAGTGCAACAAATCCAGTGACAAAAAGCAGAGAAGTGATCAAAGGTAAAACCCAAAGTGCCATTTGAGTTGTTACTAAACCAGCTTGACTTCTGCCAAAAATATTCTGAGTTGGAAATGGCAGAACTGCACTGCACATGACAGGCTTGGATTGGCAAGAGATAAACAACTGCAAAGTGAGTATTTCTTGCTACAATCTCCTGATGGGAAGAAACTAAAAAAAAAAAAAAAAAAAAAAAAAAAAAAAAGAAAGTGATTTGATTCAGGCAGAAANAAAAAAAAAAAAAAAAAAATAAAAATCATGCTTTGGCAAAAATTCCCCCAACCAAAATAATTTCCTTTAAACCTTTCAGAAGCTCCAACACATTTTAAACATTTAGCTGCCACTCTTTTTCTGCCTGAGATATTCAATTATTCCAACTTTTTGGGTCAAGCAACTCAGCTGACAAGCTCGAGCTGTGGAGTCTTGCCTCTGGATCACCAAAAACTGACACATCTGGGGACTGCTGCAGGATCGACTTCAAAACAAACATGAATAAAAATGAAAGAGAAAGGTGCTTCAGCTGACAGTGATAAACACAAACCCATTGTATACAACATTTTTGATAGAAGACTAGTAAGGTGCCTTCTTTCAGGAGTGCATCCTTTATCTGTGCTTCTGTGGCATTTGGGAACAAGAAACATTCAAACAGAAAAGTCACAGTCGGGCCGAGCTGCTGTGGAGTTAGAAGTCCTGATTTTGCTCAGGTCAGTCTTTAGAGGGACACACACACACACACACACAGAGAGAGAGAGAGAGATGATCATTTCAATGCTGGTGAACTGAGGCTCACCCCCCCTTTTCTCTTAGGAGACATCAAACAGGTAAGATACACTGACCTTGATTGTCGTGGCTAACGTTACACAACACACAGCATCTGTGCTTATCAAACAAAGTAAACGAGTCCTAGCTTAAAAAAAAAAGAGAAGCCTGCTGGCAGAGCAGAGGTTTGGAGTAAACACAAACGGCAAATCAAGTGTAAGCTTCAGCCTCAGAGCCGGGGCCTGACACCTCTTTGGTCCAAGCGCACAGAGCCGCCTCCGGCAGCGCTAGAGTTCCCTCTCGGCCACGTGGCCCCTCCGCTGCCTCACCGAGCTCTCAGTCTCTGACTCAGCCAAAGGCTGTTCGCTCGAGTCTTCCGCTTCTTCCTCCCCTGATTCTTTGCCAAGTGCTAAATCCTCCTCCGAGTCCTCAGCACTGGAATTGGCTGCATCCTCTCCCTCTGAGAGGTCCTTTCCCTCTGCAGTCTCTTCCATGGAAAGCTCCGCGGGCTCCCGCGGCTCCTCCAGCGCCGCGTTCTCCACGTTATCCTTGGTGATGGCTTCTTCTAAACAGAACGACAGTTTCAAAGGCTCCAGTGAGGCTGGGTCTCAGAGCAATGCCCTTCAAAGTTACCACATATGTATTCTGAAATGCTGATGGGTGTCCTTACTGACTAGGGTTATTATTCCAGCTGGGATCAGAACCAGCTGATCCTTAAGGTCCACTCCAACCCGAACCATTCTGTGATTCTATTGAAAACTTTCTCTTATTTTTCAATTTTTTTCAAATAAATCTTCAATAGTATTTCTTCTCCACTTTCCTTTGTTTTTCTTACCTAGCAGGCATAGACAGCATTCATTTTATTCCACTGAGTTACAAACTAAAGACAAACCAGTTTGACCTGACTCCTGGATTACTGGTTCACATCTAAGTTCTTAACAGTGGATTGCCCTCCCTCCTACAAGTTTACACTTTAACCTGCACTATCTCACCCACTTAGGAGCTCTTACCAGGTGTTTCAGCTCTGTATTTTGGGCTGGATGGGCAAAGGCAGTCTGAAATCAAAACCAGGATCTGTGGAAAGGAAAAAAAGGCATTCATTAGCAATAACTACAAAGGCATCTATTAGCAAACCCAAAAGTCCCTGCATTCATTCTTTTTAGATAGATACACACAGTAAAATTTAGAAAACTGTATTATCTTGCTTAGAGATAAGAGCTAAATAAAACCATGGAAAAAAGTGCTTTCCCAGTGTGTACTAACCAGCATTCTCTGCTTTCTACTACCCATTTTCTGCCTCCTACTTTCCTAAATTTATTCAGTACTAAAACTGCTTGCCTCTGAAGGACGGAAGTTCAAAACACAGTTAAAGACTTTTATTTCTTGAAAATTTATGAAACAACAAGTGCAAGGAAGACATTTGTATCTCACTGTCACATGCCAAGAATAATGCAAAGAAAAAGGAGAGAGCTGACATCATGTTCAAGAAATACATTTCAATCATTGACAAGCTTTCTGGAGACAGTTCAGAGATGAACTTCACATTTTTTCACTTTGCTTCTTCCTCCTTCACTAAAAAAGGCCTAAAGTTTCTTTTAGATCATAATATTCATTTGCAACTAGTTACACTAACTTGATTTGCACTCCTTGGGTGAAAATCTACCATGTAGAAAAACACAGCTGTTGAAATTGGATAATGAAAGACATTTGCTCATACACAACAATTCTGCCCATATATAAGATGTGGGTTTGCCTAAATTCAAATCCCAACTGCTTTGAAATCCCTTCCCAATACTACTGAGAAATACACTCCTAAGATTTTTCTTTATTTCACTAATATTTGGGCTGAAGGGCAGAGATCCAAGTTGCAGAAACAACCTTTACACCTCCTAAAAGGAACAGTGATTTAGCAGCAGTGATCAGAACTGTTTGAACTGTCTTGGCAGTAGCAAAATACACTCGTGGAGCAAGCAACTGGTCTGAGAGAACTCGTACTCCCATCTACATCTCCTTTGTTTCGCTCAGTTTCTCATTCAGTGTTGATGTTTGAGCAGTTGCAGAGCCACATCATTCAACAATTCTGTGAGGAAACAATCCCAGCTCCACAGATAAAGCAACTTGGAACTTGTTCCACTGATGAAACAACACAGGACTCAGGTTCTGGTCCCTCACATTCACACACAGAGCCAACAGGTGTGTGGATAATCTTCCTGATGTTTTGGAGATGGACATATGAATGCACCAGCCCTGGTTAGTAACAAGTGAGGTCAGATTTTACAATAACTAGTTAAGAGCTCAACCCAAAAGATGACAGGGAAGAAGGAAGTCAGATTTTATTAAAGCCAAGTTACGATCATAAAGCTATGCCCTGGAATAGAGTAAATCAATTAAACCCTCAAATCTCCAAAGCCAAGCAGCACCCTTGCATTGCTAACTCCCACAAAAATAACCCTCTCTGGCTAATAAAAATCCCTTCACAAAGCCTGTGTTCTTATAAAGTTGGAATCTTTACACAACTCTGACCACACGCATTCAATCCTTAAGTACAAAAGGCTTAGACAGAAAAGCCCAATATAAAAATAGCTTGTTTAGTCGATGGACTAAACAAATTAAACCAAAGCATGAATTTCATATAGGAGGTGAACTAATTTGACTGAACCAGCTTAACCTTTACCCAAAGCAGGGAACAACACTAGAGAGTGAATCTACAGTAGAGAATACTTCAGAATTTTAATAGAATAGATGAGACTATTCCAATTGGAAGGAAGTGGCCTACAGTGACCCTCAAGTCCAACTGCTGATCAAGTCAGAGCTGACCAAGTTAAAGCATATTATTATGGGCACTGTCCAAAGGCCTCCTAAACACTGACAGGCCTGGGGCATCAACCACCTCTCTGGGAAGCTTCTTGTAGTGTTTGACCAACTTCTGGGTAAAGACGTTATTCCTAATGTCCAGTCTAAACCTCCCCAGCACAGCTCTGACCTGCTCTCATACATTCTATCAGTGGATACCAGAGAAGAGATAATAGTATTTAATATATTATTAAAGGCAGGTATTTAAGTATGTCTCATGAGTGCAGTTTGGTTTTACTTTTTTCACAAATTAACGCAATGCAAAAGCTGTAAGTAACTGAGAAGAAAAGAAATCTGCTTTCTTACCAAACCCAGGAACAGGCCAATCAGTAAGGTAGCCAAGATGAAGATTGCATAAGAAACCCAAACATGAATTCCAAGAGTGCCAGTGAGGTAGTTATGAATTTGCTGAAAATGGGAAACAGATAATTAATAACTTCACACCTAAACCCACTTATGATTTGTACTGCCAATCCCATTACATAAACTGCTGTGTGATTAAGACCTTTCATTTAACAGCATTTATACTGAAGTCTTCCCCTCCTAACACCGTTAGATCTTGGGTTTCTTTACAGAGTTGTTCACATGAAAAGGCTTTTGAGGCAGAGGATGTACAATTCCCACCCTCCTAAGACACTCATCATCTTACTGGGGATGAGTGTAGGAGGGAGCATCAGAGCACACAGGAAAGTATCACAACATCCTCAATCCTTATGTGGCAACTCTTCATTAACTGAAATTAAACCACTTAGTTCTTACCTAAACTGTTTAGCTCTTAAAAGGAGCCACACATTCTGAGCAAACATTGAATAAATTATAAATTCAGGGACAATACTCTAAATAGAATATTAAGATCACTTTGTAACTGCAGTCTGTTCTTCAAACCTACAAAACCAATTCACTGAATTGAGCAGCACATCGAGTCAGATGGTCTGGGAGGAAGTCATTTATGACATTAGATCTCTCTCAAAACAAACCACAATCAACATTTACAAGAGTTCAAATACTGAAATTCCACAGTAATTTTTTTTTTTTTTTAAACATCAGAACACCTTCTGATATTTAGTAAAGTGTCTGCAAGGCCAGCACAGCAAGGAGAGTGAGGAAACAAAGAGCTGAAATAGTCATCAAGGGGAAAGCAAGTTAGAGAAGGTTTCCTCCCAGAGCAGTTAATCTGTCAGGAAGGAAACTATGGAGATACAGCATGGTTACACAGCAGTCATACTGCCCAGTGATAGGAGGAATGTAAGATGGTTTGCACAGGAAACACAACAACCCAAAGGTCTGTTTGACTCTGCCCTAGTCGATGCTCACTGCAAGTGATACAAACTATTCAAACTCGCTACTACCTTTATCTTCTGAAGCACGTGTTACAATATTAAGGGATTTTGCTACAATCACATACAGTCTCAAACTCAGCTACACTTGAAGATTGCAAGAGGGTGTTCCCTGACCACAAGGGGAAAGCTCTGAAAACTCTCAGCATTTGCACGTCACAGGAAAACTTTGATAGCTCCCAAACAAAAGCATCTTGAAGTATTTTTCAGTGAAAGACACTTTAGTATTCTAAAGCACCCTTCAGTTGGCACTAAGCATTCCTCCTTCTGATAATGCTCCAAATTTGTCATGTTCCTATGCAAATGATGACAGTTTGAAACCCAGATGCAGAAGTTCTTACTGAAAAATAAACCCTTTACTCTCCTTCTCCTGGACAACATACCATGCAAACAAACTGCAGAAGAGTATTATTTACAACTCTGAAGATGAACCTGGAGATAATCTTGAGTAATACAAGTGAGAGAACCTGGGAGATACTACATGTATTCCTTATGTTTACAACCATTTTTGCAGCAGCCTAGCACAGTTTGACAGAGGTTTGTAACTGCACCAAGACAGTAAGAAATCCTAAAATGGCCTGGGTTGGAAGAGACCTTAAAGATCATGTAGTTCCAACCAGTATTTTCATTATTAATGATACTCTGTACAAGCAAACTGCCATTTTTGGCATAGCACGTTAGCCCTGCAGAATTTACAGTGCAAAGATACAATACACACAATGTCCAGTCAATGTAAGGCAGAATTAACTCTCACAAACAGATAATAAAAATATATTGTGCTACATTTTGACTTTTAAACAGGTTATTATTCTAAGCATTAAAAGGAGGTATAGAAAACACCACCACACAGTTACTCACCCTGATCCATCCTGAGAAGTGAAACAGCCCTGCCATGCCATGCATCCTGGAACACAAGGAAATGGAAGGAACAGGTTCTAAGACAGCAGGAGTTGGGATACACAGCACACTGCACAGAAACCACAGATATGCTACAGACTTTCAGTGCCCTACAGGCCCCAGGAACTGTCAGGAGGAGGCTACTGCAAACACATTTTTTTCTGTCACTTAGGCCAGCTCAGTGCAAAACACTGAAAGAGTCACTTGAAAGAGGACATTTGAGTATATCAAGAAAGAAGAGTTTTGCAGCTTAACCCTGTCCAGGTCTGACCTGAATTTCCCCAATTCACAGCAGGCCCCAAAGCTCTTCTCACCATTACTAAATATGCTACAGGTCTCTCTCGTTCTCAGATGAAAAATAAAGATCCTCTCTGGATCCTTGATGTGAATTTACACATAATAGCTTCAGCCACAATGACATGCAGGTCACTCACATCTTAGGTTTATCCTTTGTGTCATGGAAGCATTTCATTTGCTATTTCAAAGCAAATCCACTCTGAAAACAAATTCTGATATACTGTGTGAGCACTACACTGTTTCCCATTCCAAAGGAGGACAAAAGACTCTTGTAAAGCAATAAACAACAAATCCTTAAAGCTAAAGGCTGCCTGCCCCAGTAGCCAGGAGTCATGAAGTAAAAATCTACATAAACATGCTCTTGATTCCAGTACTCAGCAGATATTGAAAGTGGCACTTACATAATGCTCAGTAGCTTTATTTTTTTCATCTCTTTTCAAAGATGACAAACAAGCCTTAGCAGGCAAGAACAAAAGGGAATGCAGAAGATAAACTGCTTTTAAAGGTGAGAAACTGGAAAGCAGGCTGTCAATACAGATTGCTGCTGCAAAGCCTACGTGTCTAGGGAATAAAGGCCTTTTGTCTTTGAGCTGTCAACATAGGACCCTTAATGGATAATGAGCTATAAAACATGGTTCTTGTTAATAAAAGCAACATCTTACATTATAGAAGATGGAGACTTCCACCCCGCTACAGGCTCCACAGCTTCCCATTTCCTCGCTAGAATGTAACCCTGCAGGTCCTCCAGCGTGCGGGAGCCCCGGTATCTGCGGAACACTCCGTCGTTTGCACTGAAAAACAGGAATACCCATGGGCACACGGGGCCCTGAACTGCACCCAGGGTAAAAAAACCCAGCACAACCCCACACACATTACAACTGCTGAGAAATATTAATGTTATGGAACTGTGATCTGTGATGGAAGGTCTCAGTTTTTATACAACACGACCTTTTGCCATGTAGCCAAACTGCTATTTTTGTTAAATGTTCACTTGCACTACAGCAAACACAAAGCACATGAGGTTGACAGCCAGACCCTTCTTTAAACACAACTCAGAATTACAAGTGTGCATCTATATGTATGTATATATATCTGCATGACTCGTAATACCCTGCCTTAATAAAGGGTTCAATATTTTAGGGATGACATTACTTCACTGAAGAAGAGAAACAGCAAATGTCTTCTCTGATCCTTTTTTAATAGTACTGGTAACAGGGAAACTTAGTGAAGTCACTTAAACTGAGATGAGGATTTTATCCTACAACCAAAGCTCTCACAGTACCCTGAGCTGAAATGAAAAGTCAGTAATCCTTCATTTCCCCTTACATTTCAGAGCTACAGTTTAAAACAAGTGACAAGTAGGAGTCCACAACTGCAGTTTCCAGTATGACACACTTACTGGTAAATTGTAGGAAGTGTTGTGACAAAGAAACGACCACTCAAGCCTAGAAAGGGGGGGGAAACAAACAAAAACAATTCAGTAACACTGAAATTTCTCAGCATTCTGACTTATCTATAAATACCTACAGATTTCAGACTAGAAAGCAGCAGACTGCATAGCTGTTACCACTGTTGTGTAAATACAGGTTTAACAGTTTGCCTTCAGAAATGCTACAAACAGTAACAGACACTACAAATTAAGGGAAAACACTGGCCTTGAAGAACATTAACTGGAAGCAAATTTTCCTAATCAATGGGTTTCTCTCAACAGTATTTGCACAGAGTTTGTGCCCAGACCAGCAGTGTGCCACTCCAACCAAGAGAAAGAGCCACCAAATGCACCCATATTCCAGGATGTGGCCTGCCTGTGCCTGTGCACAGTCTCAGCCAAATGATTTCTGCTTCCTCTAGAAAGCTGGGCTATTTCCAAGTTGGCCCTGACTGTAACTCATCCCCTAGATGACTTCAAATGACTTAGAGCTGCACATTTCCCATCTCAGGCACTTCAAGTCAATAAATAAATTAATCTTCCTGTTTGCTTCTTCCAAATAACCCCCACACACTGCACAACCATTCTATTCTTACATCCTGCAGGAAGATCCCATCTCTCCCAAACATGACTGTAACGAGATAAAATTTTGGGTGTTTCCAGGACCTTATTCTTCCTTCCCACACATTCATTCCTTTCCAGGTAACTACAAATGGCTGGCCAACAGATTGATACAATAGTCTGGGATGTCTCAGCACTCTCTTGGGTAAAATGCTGCCAATTTAAGCCATGACAATCACTTTTCCCACCATCCAGAAGGGTAGGTCATGTCAGCATTTTAACCATTGGACATGAGAAAGCAGAAAGGACAAAAACCCCTCCAATTTCAGAGTTCATCAAACCCTAGATATGCAATCCAACTCCATGAGGAAGGGCTGAATTCCTCATGCCAGCAGCTGCTATTCATATAAAGCACCAATGTAAAGAGTAGAGTTATTTAAATTTGCCTTGTATAAAATTCTGTGAAAATCTTTTGGGAAACTAAGTCCTTATTCAGCTCTCAATAAAGCAAACAGCTTTAGGCACCAGGATTAGCCATGGGAAAGTATTGTAGCAAGAGACTTTCTGCCTTCAGAGACAAAGAGGAGCTATACTCAAATAAGCCAGGTATTTTTAAAAGTTTCAATGGTAATGTTTTTCCTAGTTTTAATTCCTCTATGGAATAGGCAAAAAAGGGTTGCGGCTTTCTTTGTTGTTTGGGGTTCTTTCTTTTTTTTGTAGCTGTTTAAAGCAAACCATCTTTAAAGTTGCAAAAAGGAAAACTTCTTTACTTCAACTTTTCAGCTCTCTGCCTTTATTGCTGTGAGATGCAAGGTGGGGGAAAACTTTTTATAAAGCAGCTAAAAGCTGTGCCAGCACAGGGAGAGATGTAAAGTAAACAAACCCACAAGAGTAACAGCCGAATTAATAAAGCAGAAAGTACAGCTGCACAAGGTGGAGAAGCCAAGAAGAACATAATTAGCTGAAGAACAGAGAAAGTCATGGGCACACTGAAAGATTCTCTGAAGTTCTCACAAATACTTGACAGGCAAACAGAAAACAAAACGGCTACCTTAAAATTCTTACCAGTAGCCTATCCTAGAGCAAGTATGGTCTCAGAAGGAAAAAGGCACCACAAACACCCAGCACTTGGAGACCCAGAAGCACCCCCACTACTTGCTTTTGACATACTGAGTGTTTCAATAGAGCAGATGAGGCAAGAGGAAGCATTTTAAGGTTGGAACCTCAAGTGACTGAAATGAGCTGCAAGGCCATTAAGGCTCTGGTGGGTTTATTCTTCAGGCATCTGCTGCAATGAAAGCACCATGAATAGCCACTTTCTCCTGCAGGTTTTGGAAGTGCAATTTTACGCAGCTCTGCACTCATCAAGTGGGTTTCCCCTAATTTCACACATTTTGACTGCTTGCAGCCTGATGAAGGGGTTACATAACTAAGACTAATTAAGGTACCACTGTGCAAGAATAGGAGACAGGGCATTTAAACACAACAACGGAAAGGCTGCAGCAAAGCCTCTGGTAAAGATACCTCAGGAACTTTGGAAAGCTTCCAAAGGAACTCATATACCTTCAAAATTACATCAGCACCAAAGGTCAGAGAGGTAATAAATGTCTGTTTTCCAGTTTGACCATTATTTACTTTTAGAAGTGGCTGCAGTTTCCATGCTTTGTGCTGAACTGGATATTGTGGGTATATTACACATGCTTTGGCACAAATTCATCATTTTGGTCAGTCCTCTGGCTCACACAAGTCCCACACCCTTAGGGGTCAGGACTCTCAGCAACATCAAAAATTCAAGTATTTAAGGAACTTCTAGTTAAAAGTCACATTTAATGGCATAAGAATCTGGCATCACTCAGAGTTCAGAAGAATTCAGATCAAAGGAAAGTATCAAGTACGTGATCCCTTCAGGTTCCAACACTGTCATTCCAGTTTTTTACCAGGAAGAATAATTCCCTCGAGATCTCAAGGATTTTATTTTTACAGTCTCATACCCAAAAGTGCATTTTTAAGTTACAGTCATATCCAAATGCCACGGTCAAGAGCAAAATCCTTTTGTTTGAACACTACACAAGCAGAAGAATCCCTGCCTAATTGGAAGAAAATAACTGGATAGGATTATAATGAATGCCCATTTGCAGCCGTATTCTGGGGCAGCCACTGCTTTGTTAATGGGAAAGTTGGCTTTAAATTTACATCTACTAAATGTTAATTTAATAATATTAAATACTTTTTCAAGTAATATTCAAATTCATATGTTTAATAAACTATTAATGAATGCTATAAGCAGCTGTTTGGCATAGGAGATTTTGCATACTTGTGAACTTTTCACAAAATATGAACCCATGCAAGATCTAGAGCAGCTTTTGCTCTTCTAAACATTTCTTGGGAACTTAAACTGCTGATTCTAAGACCAGAGTGGCATTAATTTCCCTGCTGTTACTTGATAAACCCAACTTGTTCAGCAGGTTGTCCACTAATAAAATGAACACATTTTACACACACTTTAAAGGCAAAAAAGTAAAAAGAATCAGTAAAACTTAGCCCTTTCATTCTAGTAACATCTCTTTGATAGTGCTGACAAAATCCTTTATCCCCTCAAAGCCAAACAAGCATTAAGCATTCCCAAGAGATGCAGAGGTTTATACAGTATTAGTACTGCTTGTACAAGCACACATTCAAACCTTTGAAGGGAGTCACTACAGGAATAAATTAGATTGCATTCCTGCTTCTGTGGATAGGTAGGAAACTCTTCTTATGAACATATTTATATGTGCATCACCAACAGAAAACAGCAGTAACAGCTGGAATTTAAAGCACCACCACAGTTAAACAGGACAATAAACCAACACCACCATGGAAACAGTAAAGAACTTTAAGTAAGGCAGGCTCACTCTGTGACAGTGCTGCCACACCCTGGACCTCTGTCAGGGGAGGCTCATTACAGAGTGGGAGCTTCTGCAGGCACTTTGGAGCAGAGAGGAATGAGACAGCCAACAGCTTTCAGTGAAGGAGATTAAAATAGAGAATAAGCCTCTTTTATTAAGCCAGATCACTCCCCCAATTCCTTAATCCTTCAAATTGAGTTTATAAACTTCAGTTCACAGATAGGAACCACATGGAGAAATAAAAACGTGGATAAGGTTATTTTGCTTTTAAAACCCAAGTAAGCACTACTTATGTTGAATAATTCCTGTTATTAAAAGAGTGTTTCATACTATACCTGGTTCTTGAGTGACATCCACCTTTCCAACAGTGATGCCGAGCTGTTGGCTCTCCTTGGCAAAGCTCTCCCACGTGGCCTCGATCTGCTGACAAGCTGGACACCAAGGAGCATAACTAAAGGGGAAAACAGGTTAAATATTTTAACATTCTCACACTTAAAGACATTCAAATTGATTTATCCTACAGAGAAAGTACAAACACATCAATTGCAGAGGAAAAAACCTACAGCTTTTCTTGCTCAAGTCTACTGAATAAGACAATTAAGTAGTTTTATATCAATCCCTGTGTTCGTCCCCATGCTATTAAAACAAAAACTAATCTCCACAGATTGGAGAGATTCATATCCAAACTCCTCACCACTTGTGATTTATTCTATTTACATATGAAATAAATCCATTTCCATGGCAGCTATCTGAATTATTGATGCCAGGCTGTCCCCTGAAGTGGTATCCTTCATCCATCATCACAACATAGTGTATTGATTTCCTACACCTCACAACTTGTAGCAATTACATTTGCCTTAGCCCACCACTCCATACATCAAAACATGCCCTTTTTGATAGCATTCATTAGAGACTTAAAAAGAGCACACATTAAATTCCTACTGCTCATACTTATTGTCTTGCTCAGGTCTTGTTTTTTCCCAGGATAATTTCAGCAAAACAAGAAAATATGATTCAAATGCTGAATTTCTGGTCAGTTCTCACAGGAGAGGTAGAATGAAATTTACTCTGAGTGCTTCACGGTAGTTTTGAAACTTTAGTATTTAAAAAGGACAGTTAAAATGATACCATTTAAAAATACCTGTATTTAACTGTACTAGAAATTTTAATTATGAAAGCCACAGTATCTTGGTTTTTGGAGTCATCATGTAAAAGCATCTGAAAAAAGGACACAAATCTGATCCTGCCAAAGGGCAGCTCCCCAATATATTTCAAAAGGATGCTGGAAACAAGTCTCACAGGCAGCATTGCTTTCCACTGTGCTGCTGGCCTATAATGGGCTTTTAATAATAGTCTGGCAGATACTGTACTTCACAGTGTTATTGTCTAGAGCACCTTGACTGGTCAGTAAGAAACCACACCCCCCCATCAGATAATGCTGCTGACATGGCTCTAAAATCAAAGACAGAAGTTGGACTGCTTTCCAAACCCAGCTTCTCTAATGTGTCAAATTCATGCCGTGAGATTTTCACAATTAATACACCAATTAGCCTGTTTAATCTCATCTTGAAACAGATATTTAGGCTCTATCAAAATTTATATTTATGCTTGACATTCATGAGCATTTCTGAATTAAATTAAGTGGAATAGTCAATACACATGGCTAACATTCATATGATTCTAAGTATTTTCTTAGTCTAAAGCAGCATTCACATCCACCCATGTCACAGTTTGGCAGTCATAGGACATAATAAAGAGCTGGAGTTGTTGGCTACCTAGTTTTTATTACCAGTACTGGAGATAGGATAGTAATAGTTCCATACAGTGCTACAAATATTTTATTAACAAAGCTTCATTGTGCCTCAGCCTTAAAATATCTTACTTTACGCTTTCTCTTCCAGTAAAATACTTGATACTTAGATGATCTTTATCAAAAGTTTTAAATAGCTTTGTGCACCCTGAAAAACTGAGGCTTAAGGAAGTACTCGATTTCAACATGGGCTTCTAATGAATCCTTTAGAACTGTGGCCGGTTCCACAAAAGTCACGATAAAACTACCGTGCTTAAATTCCTCAGAAAAAGAATCTGTGGGAGCAGCTCCACATCTATGCCTTGTGAGACCAGTCTTCGTTACTTTTCAAGTTACAAGATGCAAGACCGGGTCGCTGGCAAAAGTAGATGTAATCAGATTTCTTCTGGGACACTCCACACAGACGAGGAAATAATTAGCACCTCATCAACACCAGCAAATCGAGGGTTGATACTCCTCTTGCTTCTCCCTTTGGGTAGCTCTAACAACTTATTTGCACCGCGCCCTACAAGAAAACAGGTCTTTCCAATTTAAAAATCAAAGTCCATTGGAATTTAAATCAAGGCTCGGGCACTTGGTTAAGGAAAGAAAGTTTTCCGGAGCCTGTGACACATTAAAAAGCAATTTGTTGATCTTCACCGCTTAACAATCAGATTGAAAACACCACGTAGTTATGTCACGTTTCCAAACTATTCACTGCAGGCAGGTTTCACACACCTCTCAACACACACCTCTCAGACAGCACAGAGTTTTACAACTGAGATATTCTCGCATTAAAGGAGCCAGCTGACATCTGTCCCTGCAACAATTGGCCTCACTGGATCAAAACCACTGTTTCAAA
Source organism: Scytalopus superciliaris (assembly GCA_013400415.1). Classification (NCBI taxonomy): domain Eukaryota; kingdom Metazoa; phylum Chordata; class Aves; order Passeriformes; family Rhinocryptidae; genus Scytalopus; species Scytalopus superciliaris. The sequence continues at coordinate 163,025 of VXBX01007396.1, forward strand.
GCAGCCAGGGTTTTTTTGCGGTGCCTACTCGAATCCACGACAACACCTGAAGCTTTTTGCAGAGGGCACAGAGAAAGCAACAAAAAAGCAAAATTGGAAGCTCTTAGACGCAGACTTTGCTTTTGACTTCTATTTATCTCTGATCTAAAGCATAAAAGCTTTGGCTTTCACACACTGAGGCAATACAAAAAAACCCCACCTCAAGTTAAAACCAGTTTGAGCAAAGGTGCCACTCAGCCGTATCGCTGCAGAGTAGCTCACTGAACACAGAAGGACTTTACTAAGATGTACCGATACACAGTTTCCAACTCCAAGTCGTTAATCTCCCTTCCTGTGCCTGCTTGGCTACAGAATTCACTCATTCACTCGTTTTCAAATAAGCATAACCGACTCGTTTTATCTGCTTTTCCACTGCCACTGTTGATAACACCAGGGAACAGATGTAACCTCGATACCGTTCCACACTTGGCTCTAAGGGAAACTCTCAACAATTTTCCACTCACAAGCAATTTTTTTGAGAGGGGAGGAATTATTTTTAAAGTAGAAATCCAATCAATCACTGAAAACTTATGTGAAATACTCTACTTCTACTTCAGCACATTAAGTTCCATCATTCTACATGGTTTCATGCCCCCTTCTGCAATATTAAGCATCTGCTACAAGGATATTTCAGTGTCAAATTTCAGCAGTTTGTTTACACACAGTAATAAGCTGTGTGTTCAATTATTAAATAAAAAGTTTCATCACTTGTTCTGAATCCTGTCAGAAGGGCACTGCAGAAACTTCAAGATGAAACAGGTTTAGTAACTTGATTTCCATTCTCCCCAGTGTTTGGTTTTTACTGGGATTTTGGGGCCTTTTTTTTTTTTTTTTTTTTTTAGGAATAGTACAAAGGAAAGTCTGAAAACTAACAAGGAGTCTAAACTCTGATAATATTGGGAATTTTCTGTCATTTACTGACCCCTCAATCTAAGCTACAGCAATTGTTAAATAATTCATTAAATCCTTTAGGAGTTTATTTACACAAAGTGTTTCAAGCCAACTGATTAAAAGCACTAAATTGTCTAAACATCAAAATACTCAGCTACATTTTTAGCACGCTCTCTTGGAACTACAGACAAAAGTGCTGGTGGGAGGACTGAACCCTTGTGATTATTTGGCCTACAGGATAGCGGGGCAATGTTTAACGATAAATGAGAAAATAAAGTATGGGCCAATACTATAATACACTAGCTTTGAAAACATGACTGTTACACTGATTTCCACCTGGCTAGGATTAAAATAGAAAACGAAGCCATTCTTTTGCAGGTGCACACAGCAATAAGTGCGTGCTAAAACAAAGGGGAACCAAAACATTGAACAAGTACCTGAAGTGCTGCAGATGCAACACAAGTGTGAACTCTTTTGTACTCACAGGCACGAAGACATCGAGTGCATTGATGGGGAGGGGTTTTGTTTGTTTGCTTGTTTTAATTTACTTTAAAAAGAAGAGAACGTTAAATTAAGGTAAATCAAGCATCAAGCTTGGAACAAGTTATGTTTACAAATGCAAAATGCACTTTTAAATAAGCAGACCAGAAACTGCTTTTCTACATTCCAAACAGGCACGATATTAAAGACAAAAAGAAAACTCCTCGTATTAATGAATCATTATCTTGCTCCTACAGACTAGAGATAAGGAAATAAAGGAAACTTTTTTTTTTACACAGCTCATTTAGGCGTCAAATTCGCGGCACCGCAGCGAGGACCTGCGTGCTGTGATAGTAACAGGAGGCAAAAAGTGTTGCAACGTCTTGCAGAGACACAACGTTACCCAGACATGTTTATCAATGAACTGCAGCAGCGCTTCCAGGGCCCGCTATTTTGCCAGCTAGGAATAAACAAGTATTTATGAAACATCAGCCAATTACGTGCACTTCAGTTAGGAGGAATGAAGGAAGAAAAAAAATCCTGTTTCCACTACAAGTCCCACACACTGGCAATTTCCAACTTGAGTTTTTCTACTTGTGCAACTGGAAAAAACAAAAAAAAGTGGAATTTCACAGTAATTTTCGAGAAAAACTGACATTAAACAGCAGCAGTATGTGTTCCTACCAGGGCAAAAGGCTTCAAGAGATGGTGACCAAAATAAATATTTTTTTAATAGAGATCCTATAACAACACTTGCACTAATTAAAATAAGTACTGCTTGGAAAACAAAGGTCTTATAAACAAACAGGAGGTTCTCCTAACAAATGAGGTTTTAATGAACATTACTGCAGTCCTGCCAGCAGACCTACCACAGCATGGGAGGAATCAATGAACTGACAGGCAGGACTCCTGGCTGGGTCACCAGCACTAAAGCAGATAAAAATCAGTGGAAACCAAAAGCCATCAGCCTGAGAACAGCTACAAGAATCATAAGAAATCAATACCAGATCTCAAATTCCTGATTAGAAAGGATTGGAAATGTCAAACTCTTCCTAATTCAACAACGGCAGCATTGATTTTGCATCCTCAGTACAGACAGAGGTTCCTCCTCAGTCAGGAGAAAGGTAGAAAGCACTAGAAATGCACCACAGAAAGAAGCCTCGGGAACTGAGGATCTTTCACCCATCATAGGCTATACATAAAATGAAATAAAGTCTAATTTAAGCAAAGCAGCAACAAGTTCCACCTTCAGTTAGCACTAAAGCTAACTTTGCCACCATTGCAATTGTCAGCTACCTGTCACTCCAGAGGGGAATGTTTCAAGTGGAACAAAGGCTTGCAAAGGATTTTTAACTGCTTGCTATCCCAACCACTTCCAATTTCAGTCAGTTCCTCTCTTTCTTCTTCCTCAGGGGCATACACCATTAATTACTGAAATATTTTCTCTTAGAAATAAAAACTTTTGAGTTGCCATAAATAACTCCTTCCTCCTTAAAACTCACCAACTTGTATATCAGTCAGTAACTTTCAGACAATTGCTTCCACATGAGACTATGATGTCCCAAGTGAAAAAAAACATCAATTTAAAAAACAAACTTATTTTCTCCCACTGCAAGGTTCTCTCTTTCCCCACCTTTTAAATCACAATAAATGAAAAGGTGGGAAAAAAAGAGACTCCAAATCTTTAGCCACAATAGTTGGCATCCCTGGGTTCTCTCAGCTATTTCAGGACTGTTCCCATCTATTAACTGATTAACACCAGGTGCCCAGAAGGATCCTGAGCAGTAAAGCCCTAAGGGAAGTGATAGTCCCTCCCCCTAATAAGGAGATTAATAAGAGATACCTGGAGATATCTCAACTTCAATAGTAAAGCAAAACTTTCAACAGCTGAGGAAGTATTAATGATGGAACATGGGTTCAGATGTTCAATCTGTTTCATACTTAAGCACTTCTGCAAAGCAGCACACATGCCACAATAAAATCCTATGTCATAGCTGCACAGCCCACAGGCACCACGTGGGTTTACTGCCTACTTAAATTACTTTTTTATTCACTGCTGTCTTAAAAAAAACCCCTCAAGTTCCTTTCCCTTCTAAACACAAGCAGGTGAGTGAGGCCCCAAGAAAACACCACGTGCACTTCAAGAACTGTGTCATGTCACAGGCAAAGCCACGACACCACTTGAGTTAGTCAGAAGCACTTGAAACTCCAATCAGCAACAGACAAACCTCTCCAGCTGCCAACAGAACCCAGTAACAGCAGCACCAAAAAGTTAATGAAACCTGATGTATCTCCCTTGAAGGAGAATTCCAGAGCTCAAGTCGGCTTGGAAGGACGGTGTGCTGGGATATAGTGTAAGGCTGCTTTGGAAGGCTGCTCCTGCTAAATGTTCCCTGTTGAATTCAGCCTTCCTAGAGCCCCCACAGAACCCAGCAACAGCCCCCAGTGAGGAAGTGGGGCAGGGAGCAGCACCTGACACTATCCCACAGCAGGGAGCTGGATGGAGCATCCATTTAGCCTTGGGCACTCAGATAAGCCTGAGGGCCAGCTGCTCCACAGAACCACAGAATGGCTTGGGTTGGAAGGAGACATTGAAGATAACCCAATTCCATCCCCCTGCCATGGGCAGGCACACCTCCCACTCTGCCAGGTTGCTCAGAGCTCCATCAGCCTGGCCTTGAACACTGCCAAGTATGGGGCAGCCCCAGCCTCTCTGGGGCAACCTGTTCCAGTGCCTCACCACCCTCACAGTACTTTTATCTAAGATCTAATCTAACTATACTCTCAGTTTGAAGCCATTCCCTCTTGTCCTGTCACTGCATGCCCTTGTAGGTAGTGTTGCCTCATCTCTCCTCCAGGTTCCCTGCAGGTACTGGAAGGCTGCTGTTAGGTACCCCCAAAGCCTCCTCTTCCCCAGGCTGAGCAGCCCCAATTCTCTCAGCCTTTCCCCACAGGAGAGGTGCTCCATCCATCTGATTAACTCGGTGACTTCCTCCGGACTGGCTCCAACAGGTCCGTGCCCTTCATTCCGTGTCCTTCACTCCGCAGACAGGAGCTGTCGGGAGCGAAGCCCGTAACCTCGGGCACAGGGCGAGCAGCTGAGGGGCAGCGGTTTCCGTGGGGCCGCGCCCGGTGCCGAGGGGCAGCGCCCTCCGACCCCCTCACGCCGGGCCGGGCCGGGCAAGGAAGGGAAGGCCGGCGGTGCCCGGGCTCTGCCCCCACACCGGGGAAGGACTCACCCGCCCCTCACGGACAGCCCCTCACAGGGAGCCCCCCGGCCCCCCCGGCACACGCTGCCTCCGAGGCGGGCG